>JARQOD010002464.1:0-77474 GCA_033576555.1 Oophaga sylvatica
AAAACAACTTACAGTTTTTTTTAATTAAAAAATTTAGAACGATCTCCAAAAAATAAATCCGGAATAGGGATCTTAGGTTCTACAGCAGGCAACCGAGTGAGATAGCTAGCAATACTCCGAACTTCAGCAGCAAGCTGCTCCACACGATCGGAGAAATGCTTGATTTCCATTGCTGAAAAACACCTCCTACAACCCCTGAGATAAAGAGGAAAAAATACACACACAGAAAAAAAAATTCTGACTCCCTTTTTTTTTTTTTAAACTATTTTTTCCTTCTTTTGAGTACCATAGAATTTACAGTCAGGCCGGTGATTCTGTTATGATTTGGTAGCTGAGGAGGACAGGAGCAAAAAACAGCTAAGGCAGCCAAACACCAGAGAGGTTTGGAACTAAAAGGTTGCAGACCCCCAAACTAACCACACAACTAGAAGCAGCCGTGGGACGTACCTACGGTGACCTAGACGCCTCGACACAGCTGGAGAGATTAGCTACACCTGAAGATAGAGAGAGCAAAGCTAACTGCCCCGGAGTAGAGCCCCAAAGGAATAGGCAGCCCCCACACATATAATGTCAGTTAGACAAGATGAAATACAAACGCAGGTAGAAAATAGAGTAAGAAAATGCTGGGGCCAAAAGCTATCTAGACAGGACAGGATAGGAAAGAATACTGTCTGCAACACAGCAAAACCCTAGGAAAAAGTCTAACACTTCTGATTCCAAAAATGCTGAGACCACACAATCTCGCCCCCACTTAATCAGATCTCTGGTGTGAACACGCCGCTACCAAGCAGCACTGAAAAAACAGGACCAGAGCAAATGAACAGAAACAAATGAGAACCAGAGACCAGCACAGGCCCCTGTAGGGGACCCGGCTGACCTCACAGCAGAGCAGCAAAGACAATGAAATTCTAACGACAGAAAAAAAAGCAGAAAGTAACTTATCTGAATGTTCGCAGAAGACAGCAGAAAACCAACTGACTTCCAAACTAGACCAGGAAGAGGAAACTAATCACCGGCGAGGATCATGGGAGGGCAGCTAACTTATATCAGCCCAGTCTGTCTCCCCTGATTGCCAATCCTCGCTTCCAGGTGAAAAAGCCTTGTCATTCAATACAGCTTCAATACCATCAGCAACCACAAGAGGGAGCCTCAGCTCAGAAGTAATTTCCAACATGTTCACAATAGATGCCATTGCGGTCCCCATACAGCCATACATCTTCATGTCTGCCTCATCATAATTTTGTACAGTCCAGTGTCTGCTGCTGCTATTACACATTCGCAAGGGCCACACAACTCCTGGCTGCCCAAATTGGTTTATAGTTCTGTATTGTACAGCTGCTAAGAAAGCTACTCTCTTGAGGCTGCACAAAATAAATTGCTTCCAAAATAGGACTAATTTTTTTGCACAGCTTGTTGGCAAGATATTTTATACTCGGTTTGCAAACAGCTAGGCAATTCTTGCTCATTAAAAATGGGCTAATTTATAGCGCCACATGTTGGAAGCAGCAATCCTATAAGTCACAATCAACCATTTAATAAGTCTTGCAATGTGACTTAGGATAAAAGCCAAGTCAGTATCTCAATTTTCAGACACAGTGTTTCGGGCTATTGGCCCTTGTCAGTGAAAAGTATGAGAACTGATTTGGCTAGGTGAGAAGCTCTTTACAGAAGTCTAAGAAGTAACGTTTCTTCTTGAGGAAAGTGACACTTGGCGCTATAGAGTTTGTCGTAACTGTTTGCGTTCTGACCCAAAGTCAGATATGCCAGATCACCAGTGAGGCCGAATTAGGAGTTTAAGCCCTTCATTGACAAGCACTTGGAGGCAAAGAAGACTGCACACCGATTGTGAACAAGTCACTTTATCTGATATAATGAAGCACAAGGCAGTAATTTATACCATTTACAGCAGAATATAATTCTATGCATCTCATGTAGCCCCCACCGTCACTTCAGGGTCATACTTTATTTACCATATACCCAGAACATGTTGTAGCAGATTATTTAGACCATATATGATAAGAAGCATAGTTGACCTTTAAAGAGGAGACTGACAGACTGCTGTCTCATGGGAATAAATTCTAGCAAAGGCAAAAGGAAACTAAAGAATTAATGGCGTTTAAAGGCAAACCATTAACCCTTCTATATCAATTTCCCCCTTTTGTAAATGGTATAACCTTTGCCACGGGGTCAGCTGATGTCCACAAAGGAGCTACTGTCTAATGGGTCTATTACCCATAAGGGGGCTTCCTACATGCTTCGCCCATCCACCTCAGTGTGGGCACTCACTTTCCCCATCAACAATGGCTATCTGCGGTCTGTGATACAATATAGAAGGTTCAGCGTTAGATTCCTTTTTCACACATACATTATTATTATTCAGTAGCTTAAGTAGTACATATATTAGCAGTCCTTTACTCTGAAGAGGCAATTTGCATATTAAATTTCCCAGAGGAGCATTGCATGGCAAATAAGCCTCATTACTTCAACATGCCAGAGCTGGTATGTCACTCTCCACAAGGAGAAACGTTTCCTCTTAGATCGTAAAACTCATGTGACATTGTTTATGTTGCAAGATCACAGGATAGCTCAGCGATCAGAGCGGAAGAGCCATATTTGTCCAGGAAAATAGAATGTATTTTTCTTAACTTTAATACAGCACCTTAGAGACATTTGTATGTAAGAGTTCATCCAGTTGTAGACAACTCCTTGATGGCAGGTCCCCATTCAGTGGCAGTTGCAAGGTAGGGGTAAATAAAATAGAAGAAACACTCAAAAATATTGTTTGCATTTACAGTTTTTAAAAAAACAGATGCTCAAAGTGATTTCAATGAATACAGTTAACATTAAATATCTTGTGTTGGTATTTTGAAGCCACCAAAAACTAATACCTTTAAAATCATAACCAATTAAAACAGACACAGCAAACAGACACTAATAATGCTGAAAAGGTCAAAATCAGTATAATGGTATTGTACGGGAACCACGACAGCGCCTCTGTAACCCTAATAATCCCTAGTACACCCCTACCTTACTGTGGAGGTTGGCACCCTACCTTGAGCACAAATTGGTGTCCCCGCTCATTGTGTATTGGAAGTAGTCAGACAAAATGGGAGACAGGGGAATTGGGACATATTAATTTTGCAAAAGAAAACTCAGTGGATCTTTAGGATGGAGACAGTAGCCCTTTTGGGGTTAAATGAAAAACTCATGTTTGGCTTTTTTATTGGAGACTACTCAGAATATATAAAAGTTTACAATAGTTTCTAACTCTTCCTTGGCAAATACAGGGACCAGTCCCTTAAGCACACGCGTATGAGATTGTGAGCGCAATATACTTTGAATCTGGACATCAAAGGCCCACGTAAATATCACTTGGGATACCCTAATTATCTAACAATTTATATGGCTGACATCGCTATAAAGATTAAAGAGACGGGGAGACATGTGGTTCCAACTGATGGGAATGAATTGGTTGGCACATTTGGAGAGCGGCTGATATGTTAATAAAATATTTTTCCTGTTGTAGAGAGAAATACAAATCTGCTGTTCTAATCAGTATTGACAATCGAATATGTGTTTGGTCACTTGGATACGTAATTGTGATATTTGAGTATGGGAGGCTGGACTGGTTAAGTAGTGCATACAAAAGGAAGGGATGAAGATGCAGCGTCGACTCACGTTCTGGCTCTAATTCCTGCAGGCGCACCTTCTACTTACAGAGTACGTACACTGTGACTATCGGCCACCGGGCGCATGTGCAATGTAAATGGCTCTGTCACTGATGATCTTCTAGTGTACAGGCAACGTCGTCTGCCTCACTAATACTGCAACTGCGCAGAGTGGAAAGCACAAAACCGGAAGTCTATGTGGTAATGAGGCTTGAACACCTTAAGCAGGACAACGCTATTTTCTGTCTGCAATACCTCTACTGTTTAGAACTACTAGAGACATGCGCAGTAATGTATATGGGGACTCCATGATGACATCTAACTTATGATGTCTATCCCTCTATATTTCTACCCATAAGCCCCTTTGTTTAATGAGTGGGCTATTTAAATGCCTCATTATCTCTGTGAAACTTATACCTACAACCAGGATGCCTTTGATATCTTGAATCTACTGACACTGATGGTTCCATTCGCCTCCTGATGAACTCTTACTATGGGAGGGAAATGTGTCAAGACTGCTGCAGCATCATTAATGAATAACAGATAAGCTTTTGATTCAATCACTTTATCAATATGTTGTATCTTCTGGACACAGTGTAATATGTTGTTTTTGTTGGTCTAATCTTGAAAATCCTTACTATAGAATATATAACCATGGGTTGTTAAGACTGTATTTGCCATGTGGTAATAAATCTATATATAACATTGATGGTAATTACTGCAATTTCAGGATTTTGGCACTTTAAGGCATAGTGCTTTTATCATAGCCAAGTAAAAAGACAATAAAGCCTCCTTACTGGCTTATATATGCACATAAGCACTTTTTACCAGAATTGATTTCCACCCTATCCTCTATGTCACTTTGTTTGAGGTTTAGGATTTATATAATTGCTTTATCGTCTCATAAAATTGAACTTATCCTCCCCTCAACTCACTTCTCTCCCCCACTCTCCATGTTTACGTGATTAGACAGATAACTGGATGGGAGAATCTATAGTGAAAGTGAGGGTGAGCCGCCGTTGAGCGGGGGCACCACATTATGTAAAGTTAGGGTAAGGTAGAAACAATTGATTAGGGATATTGGAGTGCAAGTTATGACAGTTCAAACCCATCGGTAATCCAAAACGTGATTTCATCTGCCTTTTGTATTTTTGATAATCATACTTTTTTGGCAGATTTTCTGCTTTTTGTTCATTTAAATGGTATGAAGGTGATAGGCTTTATGGCATTATATTAATCTTGAACATTGAAGTTTGGTACTATCAACTATAGCGCCTATATAAATAAAATCCCCCACCCCTCACCGTCTTTTACCCCCTCCTTCTCTCTACCCCCATCACTCGGTTTCTGTTTGCATACTGGTATTTATTGTCAGTTTGGTGCTGATGAAAGGGCCAGGTGTGGTTTATGGCTGTCTTAGATAAATTATTTGGCCCATCTGTTAAACAGTCAGGGATTTATAGGGTTAACCTAGGGGTAGTCATTGTTGAGCGTGGACCCAACTTTGCGCTCAAGGTAGCGTGTCAACCTCCGCAGTAAGGTAGGGGTGTACTAGGGAATATTGGGGTAAGGCATTATAAGTGTCTGTTTGCTGTGTCTGTTTTAATTGGCTATATTTAAAGGTACATTTAAAGGTATTAGTTTTATGTGAGCACTTATTCTGCTAAGACCTGATTATCAATATTGAATTTTTTATTTTGAAGCCACTTTTAACATGTTGAAGATGTAAATGCTAAAACTGGAAAAGGAATGATGCAAGAGCACCACTGGGAATATCTTATAAAGTTGTCATAAGTTCCACCAAAGAAAGTAAACTACAAACTTTCACAAGATCTAGTTTCTTTTCTTAAGCCTATTAACACTGTTATACAGTTTTATCCTAGTTCAGTGCATGACAGTAAAATAACTGACGTAAAAAAAAACTAAATATAAATCTAAAAACAAACAGTATAGGAAATAAGCACCTTCTTTGTATTATTTTTTTGTTTTGTTATACTTTTTGTCAGACTCATAACTCATTATTATTGTTCACTGTAATCAAATAAAGCACTTATACTTTATCATTGTATGGTTGAAACATCTGTATAATTTCTTACAATAATACGTGGGGTTTGGCAACATACTATTAGCCTATCTTTAAAATCTATTTGAGCCATGATGATTGTAAGCTGCTTTTGTATACCATTCATTAACAAAAATACTTTTGTTCTTTTAAAGCACTTAACTTTTAAACATATGATTGCTACATTGACTTGTCAGAACAGCACAGCTAAAACCATTATTATTTGTAGAGTACAATATATTTGACAAATTTGACAACTGAATTAGTAGGAGTCATGCTACTCAAACACTTTCATGCTGTATTTTTTATAAATTTTGTGCACCTATCTATAATATAGCTATCTTTTTGTCTATCTATCTATATATCTATCTTTAAATATTTATTTATTATTATTATTTAATATTTTCCTGTTCCTTTGTGCAGACAGAAATCATTCTCCCCTTAACTTATCAGATATGTAACAAGTCAATTAGTATTTGTTGGTATGTATATTCTCTTCCTACAGCACATGCATATTGCCATCAGCTCAATCCTAGTTTACACTGAGACATGTACTGTCATCAGCTGATAATGACCAGCCTAAACAACAATCAAATTAATTTGTGGTATTTTTACATAGGTCAATGACCTTTAGGTATGGCTTTAGGTTCTAAATAGAAATAGGCAGATCTATTAGCTGCAAGTCAACTTTGAGTTGAATTTCCTGAAACTCTTCAGTCCTGCTGAATTTGAACAATTTGTGCCTAAATTTGCGGTTACCCTAAAAAAGACCACTGCTATTTTACACATTGCTGAAGACTACAGTATCCAGATAGTGAGTTCATGAAATCAGGCATGACCACATTGTCTGTTCTAATTCCATGTGGTTATCAAAGGGACTAAGTAAGAAAAGGTCAAGTAAACTAGTGGACATTTTAAAAATTTATAACCTAAGGTCAGGAGGTTAGAGCATAAATCTCTTAGTTACAGATTTAATGAAATTGATTGCTAATGAGGTAAAATAGTGAGAGATTTTAGAGCAAGTCTCCTATATATTCACACATAGCTTGGTGATGCATTTATGTAGGGGTAGCATTAATGTACATTATTCTAAGTACATTTATCAAAGTACCTGGCAGTTAAATATGGCTGTTAGACAGGGCAGGAGACAGGTAAGACAATTAAACAAACCTATCACCAGTATTTTTGAATTACAACAAATATTCACCACATGCATTTGTATAATTTATATCCTGGCTGCTGCATTCACTCAAATCCACTGTCCTTACATTAACTCTTTGCACTCCATCCATATCGGTCCCTCAGTTCTTTCATCTCCTATGTATAGCACTCATGCTCTTTTCCCATTGCTAAACTGCACAGATCCATTCAACCCCACCAACCAACACGAGATGCTTTCACAAATCACAAACCATCTGCTCACTCTTTCTATCCTCCTTTTCCTAGTCACAGGAAATATCTTTCCCAACCCCGGCCCTCATGTTAAAGTAAGTCGAACCCCTCAACTGCTACACTCAGAAACCCCTCAAATCTCATTAATATTCCCTGCATGCATTCTGTCTATTTTCTTTTAATTATGCCCTTTGGAATTCTCGCTCAGTGTGTAATAAACTCTCCTTCATCCATGACTTCTTCCTTTCTGATTCTCTTAACCTTCTGGCTCTTACCGAAACCTGTATCCAGCAGTCAGACACCACTGCTGGTGCTGCTCTTTCATATGGTGGACTTCACTTCTCTCATACCTCAAGATTGGACAACAGAGCAGGTGGAGGTCTTGGTCTGCTCCAATCACCTAAATGTACCATTCAAGTTAGCCTTCAAGTACCCTCACTTGTCTTCCCTTCTTTTGAGGTCCATGCTGTCAGACTCTTCATCCCCTTCTCCATATGAGTGGCAGTCGTGTATCCTCCTCTGGGCCCCGCCCATCATTTTTGGATCACTTTGCCTTCTGACTCCCACATTTTCTCTCCTGTGACATCCCCACCATCATCACGTGTGACTTCAACATCCCCACTGCTTTTTCCCTCTCCCCATCTCCTAGTCACCTTTTATCTCTAACCTCTAGTGATGAGCGAGTATACTCTTTGCTCGGGCTTTCCCGAGCATGATTGGGTGTTCTCCGAGTATTTGGGCGTGCTCGGAGATTTAGTTTTTGTCACCGTAGCTGCATGATTTGCGGCTGCTAAACAGCCTGAATACATGAGTGGGATCGCCTGTTTGTTAGGGAAAACCCATTCAACGAGATTCTCACTCATCACTACTAACCTCATTTTCGGCCTTTCGAAGCTTACTAACTCTCCTATGCATGAACACGGACCCTCCCTAGACTTGGTCTTCTCCCGCCTTTGCTCAGTGTCTGATTTTACAACTCCCCTCTCCCACTCTCTAACCACAACCTTCTTTCATTCTCTATAAAGAACTGCCATCCCGCTCAGGTCACCCCCACTTTCCACACTTATAGAAATATACAGGCCATTAACACCCAGAAACTTATGAAGAACTTGCAGTCATCATTGGCCCCTATCTCCTCCCTCTCAGGTCCTGATTCTGCACTGAAGCATTATAATGAAACACTGCAAAGTGCACTGGGTGAAGATGCACCTCCTATACATAGAACAACTCGGCACAGATGGTGACAATCCTGGCACACGCTCCAAAAACGTTTCCTACAGAGGTGCTCCAGGTGCGCCGAACGTCTGCGCCGAACGTCTGTGGAGAAAATCCAATCTACTCGAAGATTTCATCCATTATAAGTTTATGCTTAAAACTTACAACACTGCCCTTCACCTCTCCAAACAAACCTATTTCATCATCCTCACCACCTCAACATCCAATAACCCTAAACGTCTCTTTGACACTTTTCATTCCCTACTCAACCCAAGAGTGCAGGCCCTAACCACGGATCTCCACACTGACGATCTGGCCAATTACTACAAAGAAAAAATTGACCATATCTGACAAGAAATTTTCTCCCAATCCCTTCATACCATGCACTGTCCTCCCTTCCCCACTGCATCAAGCTCACTCTCTGATTTTGAACAAGTCGCAGAAGAAGAATTGATCAGGCGCCTTGCATCTTCTCGCCCTACTACTTGCACCAGTGACCCCATTCCATCACATCTCCTCCTGTCCCTGCTGTCACCATTCACCTAACAAAAATATCCAACCTCGCTCTCTCTTCCGGTATCTTTCCCTCCTCATTTAAGCTTGCCATCATACATCCTTTACTTAAAAACCATCCCTCGATCAAAACTGTGCTGCTAACTATAGACCTGTCTCTAAACTCCTGGAACGCCTGGTCAACTCCCATCTTTTCTGCAATCTCTCAGATAACTCTTTCTCGACTCTCTACAATCCTGTTACCGCTCTTTACACTTTACAGAAACTACCCTCACTAAAGTCTCTAATGATCTACTAATGGCTTTATCTAATGGTCACTACTAGTGATGACGGAGCACTTAAATGCTTGGGTGCTCGTTATTCAGGTTGAGCAAATTGGAATACTCGGGTACTCAACCCGAGCAAGGAGCCCATTGTAAGTCTATGTGAAAATCGAGCATTTTTGCCGTGATCCCCCCGGGGATCCTTTTAAAGTCTAAAAAATATCTGAAATGATGGAAACAGTGCTTAAATGACATGGGAACATCATGGGGAATGCCCCTGGAAGCATTTCTGACTCCCAGGTCACAGCTATGAACAATGTTGTCAAAATATTATGCTATTTTTACAGGCGCATCAAAAAACATGCAAAAATAAAACCAAAATTGATTTTCCTGGGAAATATGTCAAGGAACATCCTTTCCAGGGTAATGACTTTTATATAAGGCAAAATAATTAACCCAAAGCAAAAGTGTTCCTCCACCACTTTGTCTATATTCACATGTTGCGCTTTTGATGCGTTTTTCAATGTTATCATTGCTTTCAAACAAATGCATTTACTGTGAAATGTCATTGTAGCATTTAGCAACCTTAGCTGGCCATGTGGTGTGTGACACATCATGAGATTCATCTTGTTTAATTTATGAAGGAGTAACTCTTAAAGTCACAAAGCCTATTTTTTAAAGGAGCATCAGTCGGCATTACTATTCTTAAAGGGTCATTATTAAACAGTTGGTCTCCTATACTGTTATTGCCTATGCATTGAGTGACTGGGCTGCCAAACATTAGGATGCACCCCAACACCCCTTTGATGAGACGTACAGGAGGGCCTCATGAAAAAGTGTTCCAAGTGAAAGAAAATAGCTTTACCATAGTGTTAGCCTATGCATTAAATGCAAGGCCTGCCCTGGAGCAAAGTAAAACGCACACCAATAAATCTTTAAATACAGGTACTGGATGGTCACATGAAAACCCAGTTCACATCATTACTTTGGCACTGCCATACTGTTAGACTATGCATTGAATGCAAGGCCCACCCTGCATCAAATTCAAATGGACCCCAAAAAGCCTTTGAATAGACATACTGCATGACCACAAGAAAACCAATTTCACATTATTCTGTTGGCACTGCCATAGTGTTAGCCTATGCATTGAATGCAAGGCCTGGCCTGCACCAAAATTCAAACGCAACCCAATAAGCCTTTGAACCGACGTACTGGATGACCACAGGAAAACCAAGTTCACATTATTCTTTTGGCACTGCCATACTGTTATCCATTGAATGCAAGGCCCGCCCTGCATCAAATTCAAACGCACCCAAAAAAGCCTTTGAACCGACTTACTGGATGACCACAGGAAAACCAAGTTCACATTATTCTTTTGCCACTGCCATACTGTTAGCTTATGCATTGAATACAAGGCCAGCCCTGCAACAAAGTCACATGCACCCCAATAAGCCTTTGAACTGATGTATTGGATGGCCACAGGAAAACCAAGTTCACATTATTCATTTGCGACTGTCATAGTGTTAGCCAATGCATTGAATGCAAAGCTTGAACTGCATCAAATTCAAACGCACCCCAAAAAGCCTTTGAAGCGATGTACTGGCTGGACACAGGAAAACCAAGTTCACATTACTCTTTTGGCACTGCCATATGGCTAGCCTATACATTGATTGCAAGGCCTGCTCTGCACCAAATTCAAATGCACCCCAATAAGCCTTTGAACCGATGTACTGGATGACCACACGAAAAACACGTTCACATTATTCTTTTGGCACTGCCAAAGTATTAGCCTATGCATTGAATGCAAGGCCCGCCCTGCATCAAATTCAAACACACCCCAAAAAGCATTTGCAGCTACGTACTATCTGGACACAGGAAAACCAAGTTCACATTGTTAAGGGCCTGCGGAATGTACCTAATAGATATTAAGGAGAGGTGCGTTCGCAGCCCGGGGTCCACCGTGCAGGCAGAGCCTGCTGCTAGTAAGATGGCGCAAATAGGCAGTATGAGCGAACTCTGTTATCCCGCAGAGTCGCAGATGTAAACGCCGTAGCACAATATGGCGGTATGGGCGAACTCTCTTATTCCACAGAGTCGCTAACTAAAATGCTGTAGCGCTATATGGCGATATAAGCGGACTCTGTTAATTCACAGAGCCACTGTGACAAAGACTGTGTCCTGTCCGACTCACAGGGGACACAGATGACTGCTAAGCGGATTGCAGTCTGTGATCATGCAATCAGAACACAGGCAATAATCTCCTCACCGGAGTAGCCGGTATTCTAATGGCGCTTTCAGTCGAGCCCTGAACACGTGCATACAAAACTCCTCACCGGAGGTGCCGGTATTCTAGGGGCTTATTTCAGCCGGACCTAACCACATGCATACATGACCACACTGGCGCAAAGTAACAGATTTTATACTAGTGCACAGCCATGCGGTCATGCACACCTTTTATAGTAGCAGCTACAGGACCTTCCAGAAAAGGATCAATGGGAAACCTGCTCCAGAACTAAAGCAGCTTCAGAACCTTCCTGGAGGACCAATGGGAGTCGCTGCAGTACCCGACCATGTGACCCCTGATCTCCTATGCGAGATCTTACCCTGAGCATGCTCAGAAGGGAACACACAGGACTTAGTCCCAACTACGTCTGCTTGCCGCTGACCTGCACTGGTTACAATAGCAGGACCTTGGGAGGCAGCAGTCATCCTCTGCACAGTATTAGACTGGGCGAGACGCTGGGACCGACGTCTCTGCTGAGCAGGCTCCACTGCGGCCGGAGACGGATGGGAGACCACAGCGGGGATGGCTCGAGATTCCCTCTGTGCTGCAGTGGGAACTCGATCCCAAACATAACCCCCCCTCCTAGGGCCCCCCTTCTTTGGGCCTCGCTACGTTCAAAGGCAGCGATGAGTTGCGGAGCGTGAATATACTCGGCAGGCTCCCAGGACCTATCCTCAGGCCCATAATCTCTCTAATCCACCAAATAAAATGTTTTGCCCCGTACCACCTTGCACCCTACAATGGTGTTGACCTTGTGATCGTCCGTAGATGAACCCGATATCCCGGCAGATGACTCGGAAAACCGGGACATGACCATGGGTTTCAGGAGGGACACATGAAAGGTGTCGGAGATACCTAAGCGAGGTGGAAGGGTTAAGATTTAAACCACAGGGTTGACCTGCTCGAGGACCTTGAAGGGACCCAAAAAGCGGGGTGCCAACTTAGTGGACTCCACTTGCAGCCTGATGTTTCAGGCGGAGAGCCACACTAGGTCGCCAGGAGCAAATGTCGGAGCGGGGCGCCGATGTGCATCGGCCAAAGACCTCATCCTCTCCTTGGAGGCCTGAATGGCATCCTGAGTGCGGTCCCAAATGTCCCGTGCCTCCACATCCCAGTCTGCCACACTGGAGTCGGCGTAAGACATGGGCATGGGCACCGGTATCCGCAGATGCTGACCGTAGTTTAAGAGGAATGGGGTCTGTCCGGTGGAGTCAGCCACAGCATTATTTAGAGCAAACTCAGCCCACGGTAGCAAGGATGCCCAGTCATCCTGCCTGGCTGAGACAAAATGTCGCAAGTATGTGACCAACATCTAGTTGGCCCTCTCTACCAACCCATTTGTCTCGGGATGAGATGCCGAGGAGAAATTTAACTCAATGCTGAGTAGACGACACAACTCTCTCCAGAACCGAGACGCAAATTGGGGACCTCAATCACTGACAATTTTGTCTGGCATTCCGTGCAGACGGAAAATGTGCCTGATAAATAATGCTGCTAAGGCCCGTGCGGAAGGTAACCGTGGTAATGGCACGAAGTGCACCATTTTGGAGAAGTGGTCGTTATTACCCAGATGATGGTGCAGCCCCGAGACTTGGGTAAGCCCACCACAAAATCCATCCCGACCATCTCCCAAGGCCTGTCTGCCACCGGTAAAGGGAAAAGTAGCCCAGCTGGCCGTTGTCGAGGGGACTTATTCTTGGCGCAGGAGACGCACGCCTGAATGTATTCACTGACGTCATGGACCATATGTGGCCACCAGTATGTCCTCGCCAGCAACTCAGATGTCCTCTTTGCCCCAAAATGTCCACCCACCCTGGAAAAGTGTGCCCAAGAGAGTACCTACGGTCGCAAATTGGTGGGCACAAAAGTCTTGCCCGGAGGCACAGACTCAAGCGAAACCGGAGCCACAGTTCTTAGGCTCTCTGTGGGGACAATCAGCCAAGGATCCTCCTCCACCTCCTCAGAGGACACCACGGAGCGAGAAAGAGCATCAGTCCAAATATTCTTCTTACTGGAGAGGAAATGGAGGGTGAAATGGAAGCGGGAGAAGAACAGGGACCATCTGGCCTGACGAGAATTTAGATGCTGGGCTGTCTGTAGGTACACCAAGTTTTTGTGGTCAGTTAAGACTTGGAAGGGAAAGAGAATGTTAGGGTTCAAGTTCCCGCTGTTTCACAGGGAGAGTCTCGAACCGTTCCCGCTGCGGTCATAACATCCATCTCCGTCCGCAGTGGAGCATGCTTAGCAGAGACATCGGTCCCAGCATCTTGCCCATTCCAATACTGTGCAGAGACTTGCTGCTGCCTCTCCTGAATATGCTATTATAGCCAGTACTGGAGCAGACATCTTTGGGACAAAGTCCTGAGTTTCCGCTTCTGAGCATGCCCAGGGTAAGATCTCTCATTGGAGATCAGGGGTCACATGTTCAGGTACTGCAGCAGCTCCTATTGGTCAGCCAGGAAGGCCCTGAAACTACATCTGTTTTGGAACAGTTTCTCTTTTGTTCTTGTTTCTGGCAAGTCCTGTAGCTGTTACTAAAAAAGGGTGGCATGGCTGGGCCGCCCTGCACTAGTATCAATTGCATTATGTGCTTTGCGCCAGTGTGATCATGTACGCATATGGTTAGGGCTCGGCTGAAATAAGCCCCTAGAATACCGGCTTCTCCGGTGAGGAAATTTGGCTGCACGTGGTTAGGGCTTGGCTGAAATAAGCCCCTAGAATACCGGCTTCTCCGGTGAGGAGATTGCTTGATTGCGTTGCTGTCTGCATGATTACGGACTGCTATCCGCACAGCAGTTATCTGTGTATCCCTGTGAGTCTAACAGGACACAGTCTTTTTCTCAGAGGCTCTGTGACGCAACAGGGTTCGCTTTATAACGCTGGTTCAGCGCCCTAGCGTTTTACTTTGCGGCTCACTGAAGTTAAGTGAGTTCGTACTTATCGCCATATAGCGCTGTGGCATTCCCGTTAGCAGCTCTGGGTATTAACAGAGTTCGCACTAACTGCCACAGCGCGCTACGGCATTTATTTTAGTGACTCTGCGGGATAACAGAGTACGCTACTTTCGCCATCTTACTAGCAGCGGGTTTCGCCTGCACGTTGGACCCCGGGCTGCGAACGCATCTCTCAACAATATCTATTAGGTGCGTTACGCAGACCCTAACATAATACTAGCGCCATGGTCTGGCTAGTAAAATGGCGGACGACCAGCATCTACAGCAGTACATCCAGCAGCTGGAGGGTAGGTTGGCGGTCCTTGAGCGCACAACCTCAGCTGTGGATGTTACCGCAGTCGCTGTTCAGGCTACTAGAGTAGCTGCAGCCAGTTTGTCCACCACTACCTCTGCTCCGACATTATCCCACCTCCCACTTCCAGACAAGTTTACGGGTGACAGTAAACATTGTCGGGGATTCTTGAGTCAGTGCTCTATACAGCTTGAGCTTCTGGCAACAGGTTTCCCCACGGAACGAGCCCAAGTGGCTTTTATTGTGTCTCTTCTGTCGGGCAGAGCATTGGAGTGGGCAACGCCGCTGTGGGTGCGCGACGATCGTGTGGTGCGGAGTGCTCCTCGGTTTTTGGAGGCTCTAAAAAAGGTCTTTTTAGGACCTCAGGTCACGCACGATATGGCACTCCAACTGTTGGCAATGTCACAGAGTTTGTCCATGGTCAGCCAGTTCTCAGTCCAATTTCGGACTTTGGCCTCTTAATTAGAGTGGCCAGATAAAGTTCTTATTCCAGTGTTCTGGAGAGGACTGGCAGACCATGTAAAGGACGCTTTGGCTAACAGGGAGATTCCTGCCACACTGGGGAAACTCATTTCTATATCTACCCGCATCGACCTCTGTTTTCACGAGCGGAGGTTAGAGCGGACCCAGTGTAGGCAGAGGTTTCGGCTGGCACCCACCTTTGCCAAACCTATTGAATTTCCCGTTCGGGCGTCCGACTCCCCAGAGATCGTGGAGACTACTCGAGTGAGATCTAAGTCTCGGACCACTCGAGTATCCGTGGTCTGTAGAGTGTGTCAGCAGCCAGGACATTATGCCAACCGATGTCCCCAGCGAATGATTAAACGGTCATGTTCCGTGATCATAGGTGAAGGGTCATTAGACGCGAGGGATTTTGCTCTGAAAGTGCTCCTTAAAGGGTTAATCTCTCTAGGTACATCCACTCTTCCCGCCAAGCTTTGTGTGGACTCTGGGGCAGAGGGGAATTTTATGTCCTCCTCCTTTGCCTCTCGCCATTCCATACCGCTGGTGACGCTCACCGAGCCAATATCGGTGAGAGTATTGAATGGAGCAATCCTGCCCTCACAAATCACCCACCAGACTGCCTCACTTCCTCTGTCTATGTCCCCTTCTCATCAGGAGAATATATCCCTTTTTGTTCTACCTGAGGGAATGGATGAGGTTTTGTTGGGATTACCCTGGCTTCGCCACCACTCTCCCCATATTGAGTGGTCCTCTGGGAGAATACTGGTTTGGGGTGATCATTGCAGAGACAGATGTCTCAGAGAGGACGTTCAGGTTTCCACCACGGAGATACCTATAGACCTTGCTTCTCTCCCCAAGGTTTATCGGTCATACGCGGACGTATTCTCCAGAAAGGCAGCGGAGACTCTTCCGCCTCATCGCCCCTATGACTGTCCTATAGACCTCTTGCCTGGAACAGAGCCCCCTCGGGGAAGAGTGTATCCTCTCTCTCTTCCTGAGACGGAGGCCATGTCACAATACATCCAGGGAAATCTGGCAAGAGTGTTAATTAGGAAGTCAGTGTCACCAGCAGGGGCAGGATTTTTCTTCATGCAGAAGAATGGAGAATTACGACCGTGTATAGACTATAGGGGTCTTAACGCCATTACCGTTAAGAACAAATATCCTTTGCCCCTAATATCTGAGCTCTTTGATAGGCTCCGGGGAGCAAGGGTATTTACTAAGCTGGATCTTCGTGGTGTCTATAACCTGATCCGCATCCGTGAGGGGGACGAATGGAATACGGCGTTCAATACCAGAGATGGACATTACAAATACCTAGTGATGTCGTTTGGGCTCTGTAATGCTCCAGCTGTCTTCCAAGATTTCGTAAATGACATCTTCCGGGACATGCTTGCCACCTCTGTGGTAGTCTATCTGGATGACATTCTCATCTTTTCTCCAGATATGGACGCCCACCGGAGAGATGTTTGCAGGGTTTTCGACCTCTTGCGGGCGAATTCCTTATATGCGAAGTTGGAGAAGTGTGTGTTTGAGCAGGAGTCTCTGTCATTCCTGGGCTATATCATCTCCACTCAGGGATTGGCTATGGATCCTGCCAAACTACAGGCTGTAATGGATTGGCAAGAACCCCACTGACTTAAAACGATGCAGCACTTTATGGGGTTCATTAATTACTATCGCCAATTCTTTCCCCACATCTCTACATTGGTTGCTCCCTTGGTAGCCCTCACCAAGAAGGGAGTCAATCCCAAATTGTGGTCAGAGGAGGTCTCCAAGGCCTTTACTTCAATCAAGTCCCATTTTGCTAGCGCTCCTATCTTACATCGTCCCGAGGTTGACAAACTTTTTATATTGGAGGTAGATGCCTCGTCCGTTGGTGCTGGAGCAGTCCTTTTCCAAAAGGATGCTCAAGGTTGTAAACATCCTTGCTTCTTCTTCTCCAAGACCTTCACACCAGCGGAGAGGAATTATTCCATTGGGGATAGGAAGTTGGCCTTTTCCGAGTGAGACATCTCCTGGAGGGGGCTCTCTTTCCCTTTCAAGTGTTCACTGACCACAAAAATTTGGTCTATTTACAGACCGCCCAGCGGCTAAATTCCCGTCAGGCCAGATGGTCCCTGTTCTTCTCCGGGTTCCATTTCACCCTCCACTTTCTCTCCGGGTAGAAGAACATTCGTGCCGATGCTCTGTCTCGCTCCATGGTGTCCTCTGAGGAGGTGGAGGAGGAGCCTCGGCTGATTGTCCCCACAGAGAGCCTAAGAACTGTGGCCCCGGTTTCGCTCGAGTTTGTGCCTCCAGGCAACACTTTTGTGCCCATCAATTTGCGACCGGAGGTACTGTCTTGGGCACACTCGTCCAGCGTGGGTGGACATTTTGGGGCAAAGAGGACATCTGAGTTGCTGGCGAGGACATACTGGTGGCCACATATGGTCCGTGACGTCAGGGAATACGTTCAGGCGTGCGTCTCCTGCGCCAAGAATAAGTCCCCTCGACAACGTCCAGCTGGGTTACTTTTCCCTTTGCCGGTGGCAGACAGGCCCTGGGAGATGGTTGGGATGGATTTTGTGGTGGGCTTACCCAAGTCTCGGGGCTGCACCATCATCTGGGTGATAACCGAACACTTCTCCAAAATGGTGCACTTGGTGCCGTTAACACGGTTACCATCTGCACGGGCCTTGGCAGCATTATTCATTAGGCATATTTTCCGCCTACACGGTATGCCAGACAAAATTGTCAGTGATCGAGGTCCCCAGTTTGCGTCTCGGTTCTTGAGAGAGCTGTGTCGTTTACTCAGCATTGAGTTGAATCTCTCCTCTGCATACATCCCGAGACGAATGGGTTGGTAGAGAGGGCCAACCAGACCTTGATCACATACTTGCGACATTTTGTCTCTGCCAGGCAGGATGACTGGGCATCCTTGCTTCCATGGGCTGAGTTCGCTCTAAATTATGCTGTGGCTGACTCCACCGGACAGATCCCATTCCTCCTGAACTATGGTCAGCATCCACGGGTACCAGTGCCCATGCCCGTGTCTTCTGCCGATTCCAGGGTGGCAGACTGGGCTGTGGAGGCACGGGACATTTGGGACCGCACCCAGGATGCCATTCAGGCCTCCAAAGAGAGGATGAGATCTTCGGCCGATGCCCATCGGCGTCCCTTTCCTACATTTACTCCTGGTGACCTAGTGTGGCTCTCTGCCTGAAACATCAGGCTACGTGTAGAGTCCACCAAGTTGGCATCTCGCTTTTTGGGTCCCTCTAAAGTTCTTGGGCTGGTGAACCCGGTGGTTTACCGCCTAGCCCATTGTTGGGTGCAAGGTTGTACGAGGAAAAAAATTTTATTTGGTGGATTGGAAGGGTTATGGTCCTGAGGATAGGTTGTGGAAGCCTGCCGAGCATGTTCACGTGCTGCAGCTCATCGCTGCCTTTCAGTGCAGCGAGGCCCAAAGTAGGGGGGCCCTAGGAGGGGGTGTAATGTTAGGGTTCAAGTTCCCCTGCTGCACAGGGGGAGTCTTGAACCGGTCCCGCTGCGGTCTCCCATCCATCTCCGTCCACAGTGGAGCCTGCTCAGCAGAGACGTCGGTCCCTGCATCTTGCCCATTCCAATACTGTGCAGAGACTTGCTGCTGTCTCTCCTGGATCTGCTATTATAGCCAGTACTGGAGCAGACGTCTTTGGGACAAAGTCCTGAGTTTCCCCTTCTGAGCATGCCCAGGGTAAGATCTCTCATTGGAGATTAGTGGTCACATGTTCAGGTACTGCAGCAGCTCCTATTGGTCTGCCAGGAAGGCCCAGAAACTACATGTGTTTTGGAACAGTTTCTCATTGGTCCTTGTTTCTCGCAGATCTTGTAGCTGTTACTATAAAAGGGTGGCATGACTGGGCCACCATGCGCTAGTATCAATTGCATTATGTGCTTTGCGCCAGTGTGATCATGTACGCATGTGGTTAGGGCTCGGCTGAAATAAGCCCCTAGAATACCGGCTTCTCCGGTGAGGAGATTGCTTGATTGCGTTCCTGTCTGCATGATCACGGACTGCTATCCGCACAGCAGTTATATGAACAGGAGGAAAACAAGTGACCAACAGTCCAAATATCATATAAAATATATTTTATTATTGAATATCAAAAACGGGACAGATGAACAGGTGATAACACATATGGTGTACATAAACAAAAAGGTGCAAGCAGGAACGCGGGTCTACAGCTCCAATAATATCGAAATAGATGCATTAAAAGTGTGCATACCAAAATGGATCATGTGGTTAGAATCATGGCTGCATGTAGCATACATATATATGGAAAACTGGCATACATGCACATACCACTAAGATGCAGAGGACCACCCGGGAGGCAAATCACGCAGGAGGGAAGGAGCTGGACACCACGCGTCACCCCGACGCGCGTTTCGGCAAAAGCCTTCGTCAGCCATGATTCTAACCACATGATCCATTTTGGTATGCACACTTTTAATGCATCAGACCAGGTTAATTATGATTGGGGGATATATATATGTATACTATTGCATTATCTATCGTGCGATTAATATACTCTATTTCGATATTATTGGAGCTGTAGACCCGCGTTCCTGCTTGCATCTTTTTGTTTATGTACACCATATGTGTTATCACCTGTTCATCTGTCCCGTTTTTGATATTCAATAATAAAATATATTTTATATGATATTTGGACTGTTGGACACTTGTTTTCCTCCTGTTCATAGTCTTAAATTGTGACTTGTCCTTCATATATGTCCATTACTTTGGTATCATGACGATATAGTTAAATATGTTTTATCACATTATATACTAAATTATGATACCGTTGTGGTTGTTCACGTTTTATTCAACAGCAGTTATATGTGTATCCCTGTGAGTCTAACAGGACACAGTCTTTTTCTCAGCGGCTCTGTGACGCAACAGAGTTTGCTTTATAACGCTGGTTCAGCGCCGTAGCTTTTTACTTTGCGGCTCACTGAAGTTAAGTGAGTACGTACTTATCGCCATATAGCGCTGTGGCATTCCCGTTAGCGGCTCTGGGTATTAACAGAGTTCACACTAACTGCCACAGCACGCTATGGCATTTATTTTAGCGCTACTTTCGCCATCTTACTAGCAGCGGGTTTCGCCTGCACGGTGGACCCCGGGCTGCGAACGCACCTCTCAACAATATCTATTAGGTGCGTTCCGCAGACCCTAACAGCAAGCCCCCTCCAAAAGATGTCTCCAGTCAGAGAAGGCCAACTTCATGGCTAGCAACTCCCTGTCCCCGATGGAATAATTCCTCTCCGCTGGTGTAAAGGTCTTAGAAAATAAGAATCAGGGATGCTTCCGACCCTGAGCATCCTTTAGGAAAAGGACGGCTCCAGCATCAACAGATGAGGCATCCACCCCCAATATAAATGGTTTATCAACATCGAGGCGATGTAGGTTGGTAGCACTACCAAAATGAGACTTAATAGAAGAGAAAGCCTTGGAGACCTCCTCAGACCACAATGGGATTTGCTCCCTTCTTGGTGAAGCCTACCAAGGGAGCTACCAAAGTTGAGAAATGGAGAATGAACTGGCGATAGTAATTAATGAACCCCATAAAGCGCTGCACCGCTTTAAGAGAATGGGGATCTTGCCAGTCCATCACAGCCTGTAGTTTGGCAGGATCCATAGCCAATCACTGGGCGGAGATGATATAGCCCAGGAAAGGTAAAGACTACTGCTCAAACACACATTTCTCCAACTTTGCATAAAGGGAATTTGTCCGTAAGAGGTCGAAGACTCTGCAGACGTCTTTCCGGTGGGAGTCAATATAAGGAGAGTAGATGAGAATATCATCCAGACAGACTACGACTGAGGTGGAGAGCATATCCCGGAAGATGTCATTGACAAAGTCTTGGAAAACGGCTGGGGCATTACAGAGCCCGAAAGGCATCATCAGATATTCATAATGCCCATCCCTGGTATTAAAAGTTGTCTTCCATTCGTCCCCCTCACGGATGCGAATCAGGTTATAAGCACCCCGCAGATCCAGTTTAGTAAATACCCTTGCTCCCCGGAGCCTATAAAAGACCTCAGAAATCAGGGGCAACGGGTACTTATTCTTAATGGTGATGGCGTTAAGACCCCTGTAGTCAATACACGGACTTAATTCCCCGTTCTTCTTCTGCACGAAGAAGAATCCCGCCCCTGCTGGTTACACCGACTTCCTAATGAACCCTCTTGCCAGAATCTCCTGAATATACTGGGACATGACCTCTCTCTCAGGAATAGAGAGGGGATAAACCCTTCCCAGTGGAGGTTCTGCTCCAGGCAAGAGGTCAATAGGGCAGTCGTATGGGCGATGAGGCGGAAGCGTCTCCGCAGCCTTCTTGGAGAAAAACGTCTGCGTACGACCGATAACACTCGGAAGAGGAGTAAGGTCTACGGGTATCTCTGTGATGGTGACCTGAACGCACTCCCTGACACATTTGCCTCTTCACGAATCACCCCAACCTAGTATCCTCCCAGAGGACCACTCAATATGGGGAGAGTGGAGACGGAGCCAAGGTATTCCCAGCAAAACCTCGTCTATACCCTCAGGAAGGATAAAAAATGACATATTCTCCTGATGTGATGGAGACATAGACAGTGTGAGAGGGACAGTCTGATGGGTGATTTGTGTGGGCAGTGTCAATCCATTCAGCACCCGTGCCGTCACTGGCTCGGCGAGCAACACCTGAGGCATGGTGTGACGAGAAGCAAAGGTGGAGGACATAAAATTCCCCTCTGCCCCAGAGTCCACACAAAGCTTGACGGGAAGAGTGGATGAACCTAGGGTAATTATCCCTTTAAAGAGCACTCTCGAGGCAAAAGCCGCTGCGTTTAGTGACCCTGCTCCCATGGTCACTGGACGCGACCGTTTACCCAATCGCTGTGGACATTGGTTGGCATAATGCCCCTGCTTCTGGCACACATTACAGACCACGGATGCTCGAGCAGTCCGAGGCTTAGGTCCCGCTAGAGAAACCTCCATGGCCTCTTGGGGTTCAGACGCCTGAGCGGGGGATTCGAGAGGTTTGGCAAAGGTGGGAGCCAGCCGAAACCTCTGCCTACATTGGATCCGCTCCAACCTCAGCTCGTGAAAACGGAGGTCAATGCGGGTAGATATTGAGATAAGCTTCTCCAGTGTGGCGGGAATCTCCCTGGTGGCCAAAGCGTCCTTAACATGGTCCGCCAGTCCTCTCCAGTAGACAGGAATGAGGACTTTATCTGGCCATTCCAGCTCAGAAGCCAGAAACCGAAATTGGACGGAAAACTGACTGACCAAAGTCGGACCCTGTGACATTGCTAGCAGTTGCAGTGCCATATATGACCTGAGGTCCTAAAAAGACCTTTATAAGAGCCTCCAAAAAACGCGGAGTACTCCGCACCACACGATCGTCGCACTCACACAGCGGCGTTGCCCACTCCAATGCTTTACCCGACAGGAGAGATAATACAAAACCCACTTGTGCCCGATCCGTGGGGAAACTTGCAGCCAGAAGCTTGAGCTGTATAGAGCACTGACTCACGAATACCTGACATTGCTTGCTGTCCCCAGCAAACTTGTCAGGAAGCGGGAGGTGGGATAATGTAGGAGCAGAGGTGGCAGAGGACAAACTGGCTGCTGCCACGCTAGCAGCCTGAACAGCGACTGCAGTAATATCCACAGCTGAGGTTGTACGCTCAAGAGCCGCCATCCTATCCACCATCTGCTGAATGTACTGCTGTAGACCCTGGTCATCCGCCATTTTACTAGCCAGACCCTGGTGCTAGTATTATGTTAAGAGCCTGCGGAACGCACCTAATAAATATTAAGGAGAGGTGCGTTCGCAGCCCGGGGTCCACCGTGCAGGCAGAGCCTGCTGCTAGTAAGATGGTGCAAATAGGCAGTATGAGCAAACTCTGTTATCCCGCAGAGTCGCAGATGTAAACTCCGTAGCACTATATGGCGGTATGGGCGAACTCTGTTATTCCACAGAGACGCTAACTAAAATGCTGTAGCGCTATATGGCGATATAAGCGGACTCTGTTAATTCACAGAGCCACTGTGACAAAGATTGTGTCCTGTCCGACTCACAGGGGACACAGATGACTGCTAAGCGGATTGCAGTCTGTGATCATGCAATCAGAACACAAGCAATAATCTCCTCACCGGAGTAGCCGGTATTCTAATGGCATTTTCAGCCGAGCCTTGAACACGTGCATACAAAACTCCTCACCGGAGGTGCCGGTATTCTAGGGGCTTATTTCAGCCAGACCTAACCACATGCATACATGACCACACTGGCGCAAGAACGTAACAGATTTGATACTAGCGCATGGCCGTGTGGTCATGCACACCTTTTATAGTAGCAGCTACAGGACCTTCCAGAAAAGGACCATTGGAAAAGCTGCTCCAGAACTAAAGCAGCTTCAGGACCTTCATGGAGGACCAATAGGAGTCGCTGCAGTACCCGACCATGTGACCCCTGATCTCCTATGCGAGATCTTACCCTGAGCATGCTCAGAAGGGAACACACAGGACTTAGTCCCAACTACGTCTGCTTGCCGCTGACCTGCATTGGTTACAATGGCAGGACCTGGGGAGGCAGCAGTCATCCTCTGCACAGTATTAGACTGGGCGAGATGCTGGGAATGACGTCTCTGCTGAGCAGGCTCCACTGCGGCCGGAGACGGATGGGGGACCGCAGCGGGGATGGCTCGAGATTATACTTGTGCAGCAGTGGGAACTCGATCCCTAAGACACATTATTCTTTTTGCACTGCCATACAGTTAGCCTATGCATTTAATGCAAAGCCCGCCCTGCAACAAAGTCAGATGAACCCTAATAAGCCTTTGAACTGATGTACTAGAACTACACAGGAAGACCAAGTTCACATTATTCTTTTGGCACTGTCATAGTGTTAGCCTATGCATTGAATACATGGCCAGCCCAGCATCAAATACAAACGCACACCAAAAAGCCTTTGAACCAACGTACTGGATGACCACAGGAAAACCAAGTTCACATTATTCTTTTGGCACTGCTTTTCTGTTAACTTATGCATTGAATGGAAGGCCCGCCCTGCAACAAAGCCACATGCACCCCAATAATCCTTTAAACCGATGTACTGACTGGACACATTAAAACCAAGTTCATATTATTCTTTTGGCACTGCCATACTGTTAGCCTATGCATTGAATGCAAGTTTCGCCCTGCATCAAATTCAAACGCACCTCTAAAAGCCTTTGAAGCGACGTACTGGCTGGACACAGGAAAGCCAATTTCACATTATTCTTTTGGCACTGCCATCGTGTTAGCCTATGCATTGCATGCAAGGCCTGCCCTGCAGCAAATTCATACACACCCCAATAAGCCTTTAAACCGACGTACTGGATGACCACAGGAAAACCAAGTTCACATTATTCTTTTGGCACTGCCATACTGTTAGCCTATGCATTGCATGTAGGGCCCGCCCTGCATCAAATACAAACGCACCCCAAAAAGCCTTTGAATCGACTTAGTGGATGGCCACCTAAAAGCATTGCTCCTATTAATTTGTTACTCCCATATTGTTTGGCTATGCAGTGAATTGTTGAGCCTGAAGACCCGGCAGTAGACAATTGGATTGTTGACTCTGAAAACCCTACAGTGAACAATGGCAGTGTTGACGCTAAAGACCCTGCAGTGGAGCATTTCAGTGTTGAGACTGAAGAACCATCAGTGGATAATTGCACTGTTGAGGCTTAAGAACCTGCATTAGTGAATTGCTGTGGTAAGGTAGAAGACCTTGCATTTTAGCATTTTAGCATTGCAGTGTTGAGACTGATGAACTGGCATTGAAGAATTGCATTGTTGAAGAAGATGAACAATCAACAAAGTTCACATTATTAGGAAGTGGGTCTCCTATACTGTTTGCCTATGCATTGAATGCAAAACTCGCCCTGCACCAAATTCAAACGCACCCTAATAAGCCTTTTAACCCACGTACTGGATGGCCACAGGAAAACCAAGTTCACTTATTTATTTTGTTCTGCCATAATGTTAGCCTATGCATTGAATGCAAGGCCTACTCCACATTTGGACAAACCAAAAATACCACTTGGAAGAGACGTGTATGAAGTCCTGTTAAAAATCTGTTTCCATTACAAAGGAGCGGGCCTCCTATACTTGTAATGCCCATACACTTAGTGTATGGGCTGACAAAACAATTCCCCCTGTGGGATACACAGCAACATACTTTCTCAACATTTTTGCCACGGGCATCATAAACACCCTTCCAAAAAAATACGCGGGTGTTGCATCACGGAACACATTCACTCTGGTGTTCTAGTGGTGGTATCTGAAGAGACGTGTAGTATGGCCTGCGAAAAAGGTCTTCACAGTTTAAAGGAGTGTGTCTCCTCTACTTGTAATGACAACACACTACGTGCATAGGCTGAAAAACATTTTTCCCTTGGGGAGGGACACATCAACCAACTGTTTAAATATTTTTTCTTACGGACATCCAACACGCTTGCAAAACAATGTATTGGCTGTTTCATCACGTAACATGGTTACCCTGGTTATCTAAGGATGGTGTAGGAAGAGATGTGAAGTATGGCCTGCGAAAAAGGTCTTCCCAGTTTAACCCCTTAATGTCCACTGACGTGCAGAGTCCGTCATGGCAAGGTGCCAGTTCCGGCACCAGGACGGACTCTGCACGTCATGGCTTTGATCTACCACTGCGTGTAAACACGCAGTGGTAGATCAGTGCCGACAGCTGTCACAGACAGCTGACAGGCACGGCAAGCGGTGCGGGGACCTTTGCCGTCGGTCCCCGCACCTACAGCGCTGTGCTTGGTCAGTCAATCTGACTGACCAAACACAGCAGCGATCGTGCAGGAGAAGCTGAAATTTCAGCTTCCCCAGCGCGATCAGTGCAGGAGCCGGCGCTGCAGTGGCCGAGCTTCCTGCTCTGACAGCCAGGAGCGGAGCCCCCACCGCCCCTGGCTGCTAACCCCCTGACTGCTGCGATCCAGCGCGATCGCAGAGCTCAGGGGGGGAGGCAGAGGGTCGGGAGCTCCCTCTGCCTCAGATCGGCACCCTGCAATGTATTTGCAGGGGCCGATCTCTGCCTTGATGACCCGGGGGTTGTCATGACAACCTCCGGGTCATTTAGCTACGGGAAGCTGCTGTGATCATTGTCACAGCAGCTTCCACTATAGTTGCAATGCATTGCAATGCCAGAGCATTGCAATGCATTGTAACTGCAATAAAAAGTAAAAAAAGTGAAAGTCCCATAAAGGGACAAGTTAAAAAAAATCATTTTTTAAAAAAAATTGTAAAAAAAATATTAAAAAATAATTTAAAAAAAATCCCCTAAAAAATACACATTTTTATGTAATAAAAAAAATAAAAAACAAAAAACATACACATGTTAGGTATCGCCACGTCCGTAAAAATCCCATCTATAAAAGCGTAACCCTAGTTAACCCCTTCAGTGAAAGCCGTAAAAAAAAAAACACAAAAAAGTAGTAAATTATACTTTTTCCAAGCGGTATCATTATACCGCTTAGAAAAAGTGCAATAACACGCGATCAAAAAGTCAGATATAAATAATCATGGTACCGCTGAAAACATCATCTTGTCTAGCAAAAAACAAGCCACTATACAACATCATCAGCAAAAAAATAAAAAAGTTATAGCACGTGGAAATAAACTGATGCAAACATAATTATTTTTTCTATAAAATTTTTTATTGTGTAAAAAACGCCAAAACATAAAAAAAAATATATAAATGAGGAATTGCCGTAACCGTAGTGACCCGAAGAATAAAGCTGCTTTATTAATTTTACCACACGCGGAACGGAGGAAAAAAAAAAAAAAAAACAATTCCTGAATTGCTGGTTTTTGTTCATTCTGATTCCACAAAAATCGGAATAGGAAACGATCAAAAAACGTTATGTGCCTGAATATGGTACCAATAAAAACGTCAGCTCGTCCCGCAAAAAATAAGCCCACATATGGAAAAATTATAGCTCTCAAAATACGGCGATGCAAAAATTTCTTACAAAAAATTATTCCAAGAAAAAGCATCTTTTAGTGTGTGACAGAAGCTAAACATGAAAAAAGGGTGTAAATCTGGTATCGCTGTAATCGCACCGATCCGAGGAATAAAGTCGCCTAATCGCTAATACCGCACGAGGAACGGCGTAAAAAAGGAAACCAATTCTTCACCTTTTGTGGATTTGTTCATTGTGCCTCCCAAAGATCGCAGTAAGGCGATCACAGTGGTTCCCCCCCACATATGGGGTATCAGCGTACTCAGGACAAAATGCACAATAGCTTTTGGGGTCCTATTTCTCCTGTTACCCTTAGAAAAATAAAAATTTGGGGCAAAAAGGTAATTTTTGTGGAAAAAAATATGATTTTTTTATTTTCACAGCTCTACATTATAAACTTCTGTGAAGCCCTTGGGGGTTCAAAGTGCTGACCACACATCTAGATAAGTTCCTTTGGGGGTCTAGTTTGCAAAATGGGGTCATTTGTGGGGGGTTTCTACTGTTTAGGCACATCAGGGGCTCTCCAAGCGCGACATGACACCCGCAGACCATTCCATCAAAGTCTGCATTTAAAAACGGTGCTCCTTCCCTTCCGAGCTCTGCCATGCGTCAAAATAGTGGTTCCCCCCCACATATGGGATATCAGCGTACTCAGGACAAATTGCACAATAGCTTTTGGGGTCCTATTTCTCCTGTTACCCTTATAAAAATAAAAATTTGGGGGCAAAAAGATTATTTTTGTGGAAAAAAATATGATATTTTTATTTTCACGGCTCTACGTTATAAACTTCTGCGAAGCACTTGGGGGTTCAAAGTGCTCACCACACATCTAGATAAGTTCCTTGGGGGTCTAGTTTCCAAAATGGAGTCACTTGTGGGGGGTTTCTACTGTTTAGGCACATCAGGGGCTCTCCAAACGTGACATGATACCCGCAGACCATTCCATCAAAATCTGCATTTGAAAAAGGCGCTCCTTCCCTTTCCAGCTCTGCCATGCATCAAAATAGTGGTTTACCCCCACATATGGGGTATCAGCATACTCAGGACAAATTGCACAATAACTTTTGGGGTCCTGTTACCCTTTGGAAAATAACAATTGGGGGTGGAAAGATCATTTTTGTGGAAAAGATATGATTTTTTAATTTTACTGCTCTACGTTATAACCTTCTGTGAAGCCCTTGGGGGTTCAAAGCTTTCACCACACATCTAGATAAGTTCCTTGGGGGGTCTAGTTTCCAAAATGGGGTCACTTGTGGGGGTTTCCACTGTTTAGGCACACAGGGACTCTCCAAATGCGACATGGCGTCCAATCTCAATTCCAGCCAAAAAAGTCAAATGGCGCTGCTTCCCTTCCAAGCTCTGCCATGCGCCCAAATAGTGGTTTACCCCCACATATGGGGTATCAGCGTACTCAGGACAAATTGCACAATAACTTTTGGGGTCCTTTTACCCTTTGGGAAATAAAAATTGGGGGTGGAAAGATCATTTTAGTGGAAAAGATATGATTTTTTAATTTTACAGCTCTACGTTATAACCTTCTGTGAAGCCCTTGGGGGTTCAAAGCTCTCACCACACATCTAGATAAGTTCCTTGGGGGGTCTAGTTTCCAAAATGGGGTTACTTGTGGGGGTATCCACTGTTTAGGCACACAGGGGCTCTCCAAATACAACATGGCGTCCAATCTCAATTCCAGCCAAAAAAGTCAAATGGCGCTGCTTCCCTTCCGAGCTCTGCCATGCACCCAAATAGTGGTTTACCCTCACATATGGGGTATCAGCGTACTCAGGACTAATTGCACAATAACTTTTGGGTCCTTTTATCCATTGGAAAATAAAAATTGGGATGAAAAGATCATTTTTGTGGAAAAAACATGATTTTTTAATTTTACGGCTCTACGTTATAACCTTCTGTGAAGCCCTTGTGGGTTCAAAGCTCTCACTACACATTTAGATAAGTTACTTGGGGGGTCTAGTTTCCAAAATGGGGTCACTTGTGGGGGGTTTCCACTGTTTAGGCACACAGGGACTCTCCAAATGCGACATGGCGTCCAATCTCAATTCCAGCCAAAAAAGTCAAATGGCGCTGCTTCCCTTCCGAGCTCTGCCATGCACCCAAATAGTGGTTTACCCCCACATATGGGGTATCAGCGTACTCAGGACTAATTGCACAATAACTTTTGGGGTCCTTTTATCCTTTGGAAAATAAAAATTGGGATGAAAAGATCATTTTTGTGGAAAAAACATGATTTTTTAATTTTACGGCTCTACGTTATAACCTTCTGTGAAGCCCTTGGGAGTTAAAAGCTCTCACAACACATTTAGATAAGTTACTTGGGGGGTCTAGTTTCCAAAATTGGGTCACTTGTGGGGGGTTTCCACTGTTTAGGCACACAGGGACTCTCCAAATGCGACATGGCGTCCAATCTCAATTCCAGCCAAAAAAGTCAAATGGCGCTGCTTCCCTTCCGAACTCTGCCATGCGCCCAAATAGTGGTTTACCCCCACACATGGGGTATCGATGTACTCAGGAGAAATTGTACAACAAATATTGTGGTTCATTTTCTACTGATACCCTTGACAAAATTTTAAAAAATTGTGTCGAAAGAAAAATTTTGGGAAAAAAAGTTAAATGTTAATTTTTTCCTTCCACATTGCTTCAATTATTGTGAAGTACCTAAAGGGTTAATAAACTTCTTGAATGTGGCTTTGAACACGTTGAGGGGTGCAGTTTTTAGAATGGTGTCACTTTTGGGTATTTTCTGTCATATTGACCCCTCAAATTCACTTCAAATGTGAGGTGGCCCCTAAAAAAAATGATTTTGTAAATTTTGTTGGAAAAATGAGAAATTGCTGGTCAACTTTTAACACTTATAACTTCCTAACAAAAAAAAATTTTGGTTCCAAAATTGTGCTGATGTAAAGTAGACATGTGGGAAATGTTATTTATTAACTAATTTTTGTGACATATCTCTCTGATTTAATGGCATAAAAATTAAAAGTTTGAAAATTGCAAAATTTTCAAAATTTTTGCCATATTTCCGTTTTTTTCATAAATAAACGCAAGTTATATTGAAGAAATTTTACCACTATCATGAAGTACAATATGTCTCGAGAAAACAATCTCAGAATCGCCAAGATCCGTTGAAGCGTTCCAGAGTTATAACCTCATAAAGAGACAGTGGTCAGAAATGTAAAAATTGGCCTGGTCTTTAACCTACAAAATGGCTTGGTCGTTAAGGGGTTAAAGAAGCGGTTCTCCTATACTTGCAATGACAATACACTAAGTGAATAGGCTGAAAAACATTTTCGCATGGGCAATGGCACATCAACCTACTGTGTAAATAATTGTTGTTACGGCCATCCTAAACACCCTTGCAAAACAATGTAGAGGCTGTTTCATCAGAGAACACGTTCACCCTCATGTTCTAGTGATGGTGTCTGAAGAGACGTGGAATATGGCCTGCTAAAAAGGTCTTCCAAGTTTAAAGGAGCGAGTCTCCTATACTTGTAATGCCAATAGATTAAATACATAGGCTGAAAAACATTTTCCCCTGGGGGGGACACCTCATCATAGAGTGTAAACATTTTAGGAACGGGCATTCAAACATCGTTGAAAAAATTTCTATTGGCTGTTGCATCACGAACCACGGTCATCCTCGTGTTATAGTGGTGTTGGATGATGAGAATGTGGAGAATGAGGAGGATAATAAGACACCAAAAAGCGAAAGTGAGGAAGCGTATACCCATGTTTTGGTGTGAAGAGGTGCATGGTAATAAACCTCCCAAAAAAACTGTATTGGAGTATATGTTTCGCTGTTATCATTAGGTGGTGTACAGAAGTCTGTCCCAATCCAGGCTTTGTTCATTTTTATAAGAGTCAGCCTGTCAGCATTTTCAGTTGACAGGTGGATGCGCTTATCAGTTATTATTCCACCAGCGGCACTAAATACCCGCTCTGACAAATGCTAGAGGCAGGGCAAGCCAGGACCTCCAAGGCATAGAGAGCCAGTTCATGCCTCGTGTCCAGCTTGGATAACCAATAATTAAAAGGCACAGAGGAATCACAGAGGATGTTTGTAATGTCTGCAAGGTACTCCTTCAACATCTTCACAAACTTTCCATTCCTTGTGAGACTACCTCGAGACTCTGGGCCAGGGCAATGGGCGGGTCTAAGAAAAGTGTTCCAGAACTTTGCCAGTGTTCCACTGCCTCTGTTGGATTGTAATTCACTCTCTCTCGCCTCTACTCCTTGGTTGTCCAACGAACTGCGACCTCTGCTGCCAGCGTTTTCAGATGGAAATTTTTTCATTAATTCGGCAACTTTGGCCCTCTGGTACTGCATCATTTTAGTACATCTATCTGACTCTGGAAGAAGAGATTGAAAGTTCTCCTTGTAGCGTGGGCCTAGAAGTGTCACTAACCAGTAATGAGTGTCAGCAAATATTTTGATAATGTGATGGTCACGGGAAAGGCAGTGCATCATAAAGTCTGCCATGCATGGCAGACTGCTAACTGGCAAGGTTTCCGTGTCCTCACGAACAGGACAACTGATCATGCTGTACTCCTCCTCCTCCTTCTCCCTGTTCTCAGACCACCCACGTTGAACAGACGGTATGACAATTGTGCTTGTAGTACCGTCTATAGCGCATAAATGTAGCTCCTGTTCTTCCTCCTCCTCTTCATCATTGTCAACAAAACCACGTTGGGATGACATGAGGCTGGGCTGTGTGTAATCACCTTGTATGGTTCCTTGCTCCATCTCATCGTGCTCTGCCTGCAATGCATCCTCTTTCATTGTGAGCAGAGAGCTTTTCAGAATACAGAGAAGCTGGATGGTGATTCTAATAATGGCGTCATTGCCACTCACCATCTTGGTGGACTTCTCAAAGTTTTGTAGGATGGCACATATGTCTGAAATCCATGTCCTTTGAGGTCTTATGTGTGGAGTCTGAAGTGAATAGCGACACCCTTGTTGATGCTGGTAGTCAACAACTGCACTCTTCTGCACACAAATCATTTCCAGTATATGCAGAATTCCAATGCGTGGGGACATCATACACCAGTCGGTGACTCGGAACCTGCAAACGCTGCTGAAGCATGGCAAAGGCGGCTGAAGCTGTAGCTGACTTTCTAAAATGACCACACAGGCGGCGTACATTCACAAGCAGATTTGAAAGCTACGGGTAGGTTTTGAGAAAACGCTGAACCACGAGATTAAGCACATGGACCAGGCATGATACGTGGGTGAGCTTGCCTCGCCTCAGAGCCGCCATCAGGTTCTAGCCATTGTCACACATGACCATGCCTGGCTGTAGGTTCTGCTTTGTCAGCCACATATCTGTCTGCTCTTTCAGAGCTGTCCACAACTCTTCAGCAGTATGCCGATTGTCACCTAAGCATATTCAGTTCAGCACAGCCTGTTGTTGCTTGGCTGAGGAAATGTTGCAGTGCTTCCAGCTTGCGACTGATGTGGTCATTTCAGAGATGCAGGCTGAAGAGGAAGAGGAGGAGAATGACGTGCAGGAGCTGTAGACTGTGGGGGCAACCCTGATTGACCTAGATAAGGTTCGACTGTGTTAGGGTCTGCGGAACGCAACTAATAGATATAGTAGAGAGGTGCGTTCACAGCCCGGGGTCCACCGTGCAGGTGAAGCCCGCTGCTAGTAAGATGGCGAAAGTAGCATACTCTGATATCCGGCAGAGTCGTAGGAGCGGGGCGCCGATGGGCATCGGCCGAAGACCTCATCCTCTCTTTGGAGGCCTGAATGGCATCTTGGGTGCTGTCCCAAATGTTCCGTGCCTCCACAGCCCAGTCTGCCACCCTTGAATCGGCGGAAGACACGGGCATGGGCACTGGTACCTGCGGATGCTGACCGTAGTTCAGGAGGAATGGGGTCTGTCCGGTGGAGTCAGCCACAGCATTATTTAGAGCGAACTCAGCCCACGGTAGCAAGGATGTCCAGTCATCCTGCCTGGCTGAGACAAAATGTCGCAAGTATGTGACCAATGTCTAGATGGCCCTCTCTACCAACCCATTCATCTCGGGATGGTATGCAGAGGAGAGATTCAACTCAATGCTGAGTAAACGACACAGCTCTCTCCAGAACCGAGACGCAAACTGGGGACCTCGATCACTGACAATTTTGTCTGGCATACCGTGTAGGCGGAAAATATGCCTAATGAATAATGCTGAGAAGGCCCGTGCAGATGGTAACCGTGTTAAGGCACCAAGTGCACCATTTTGAAGAAGTGTTCGGTTATCACCCAGATGATGGTGCAGCCCGAGACTTGGGTAAGCCCACCACAAAATCCATCCCCACCATCTCCCAAGGCCTGTCTGCCACCGGTAAAGGGAAAAGTAGCCCAGCTGGCCATTGTCGAGGGGACTTATTCTTGGCGCAGGAGACGCACGCCTGAACGTATTCCCTGACGTCACGGACATTTGTGGCCACCAGTATGTCCTCGCCAGCAACTCAGATGTCCTCTTTGCCCCAAAATGTCCACCCACCCTGGACGAGTGTGCCCAAGAGAGTACTTCCGGTCGCAAATTGATGGGCACAAAAGTTTTGACCGGAGGCACAGACTCAAGCGAAACCAGGGCAACAGTTCTTAGGCTCTCTGTGGGGACAATCAGCCGAGGCTCCTCCTCCACCTCCTCAGAGGACACCATGGAGCGAGACAGAGCATCGACACAAATGTTCTTCTCCCCGGAGAGAAAATGGAGGGTGAAATGGAACCGGGATAAAAACAGGGACCATCTGGCCTGACGGGAATTTAGCCGCTGGGCGGTCTGTAAATAGACCAAATTTTTGTGGTCAGTGAACACTTGAAATGAAAGCGAGCCCCCTCCAGGAGATGTCTCCACTCGGAAAAGGCCATCTTCATGGCTAGCAACTCCCTATCCCCAATGGAATAATTCCTCTCCGCTGGTGTGAAGGTCTTGGAGAAGAAGAAGCAAGGATGTTTACGACCTTGAGCATCCTTTTGAAAAAGGACTGCTCCAGCACCATCGGACGAGGAATCTACCTCCAATATAAAAGGCTTATCAACCTCGGGACGATGTAGGATAGGAGCCCTAGCAAAATGGAACTTGATTGAAGTAAAGGCCTTGGAGACCTCCTCTGACCACAATTTGGGATTGACTCCCTTCTTGGTGAGGGCTACCAAGGGAGCAACCAAAGTAGAGAAGTGGGGAATGAATTGGCAATAGTAATTAATGAACCCCATAAAGCGCTGCACTGCTTTAAGAGAGTGGGGTTCTTGCCAATCCATTACAGCCTTTAGCTTGGCAGGATCCATAGCCAATCCCTGAGTGAGATGATAAAGCCCAGGAATGGCAGAGACTCCTGCTCAAACACACACTTCTCCTACTTCGCATATAAGGAATTTGCCCGCAAGAAGTCGAAGATCCTGCAAACATCTCTCCGGTGGGTGTCCATATCTGAAGAAAAGATGAGAATGTCATCCAGATAGACTACCACAGAGGTGGCAAGCATGTCCCGGAAGATGTCATTTACGAAATCTTGGAAGACGGCTGGAGCATTACAGAGCCCGAAGGGCATCACAAGATATTCGTAATGTCCATCTCTGGTATTGAACGCCGTCTTCCATTCGTCCCCCTCACGGATGCGGATCAGGTTATAGGCACCACGAAGATCCAGCTTAGTAAATACCCTTGCTCCCCGGAGCCTATCAAAGAGCTCAGATATTAGGGGCAAAGGATATTTGTTCTTAACGGTAATGACGTTAAGACCCCTATAGTATGTACACGGTTGTAATTCTCCATTCTTCAGCACGAAGAAAAATCCTGCCCCTGCTGGTGACACTGACTTCCTAATAAACCCTCTTGCCAGATTTTCTGGATGTATTGTGACATGGCCTCCATCTCAGGAAGAGAGAGGATACACTCTTCCCCGAGGAGGCTCCATTCCAGGCAAGAGGTCTATAGGACAGTCATAGGGGCGATGAGGCGGAAGATTCTCCGCTGCCTTTTTGGAAAATACGTCCGCGTATGACCGATAAACCTTGGGGAGAGAAGCAAGGTCTATGGGTATCTCCGTGGTGGAAACCTGAACGTCCTCTCTGAGACATCTGTCTCTGCAATGATCACCCCAACCCAGTATTCTCCCAGAGGACCACTCAATATGGGGAGAGTGGTAGCGAAGCCAGGGTAATCCCAACAAAACCTCTTCTATTCCCTCAGGAAGAACAAAAAGGGATATATTCTCCTGATGAGAAGGGGACATAGACAGAGGTAGAGAGACAGTCTGGTGGGTGATTTGTGAGTTCAGAATTGTTCCATTCAATACTCTCACCGATATTGGCTCAGCGAGCGTCACCAGCGGTATGGAATGGCGAGAAGCAAAGGAGGAGGACATAAAATTCCCCTCTGCCCCAGAGTCCACACAAAGCTTGGCGGGAAGAGTGGATGTACCTAGAGAGATTAACCCTTTAAGGAGCACTTTCAGAGCAAAATCCCTCGCGTCTAATGACCCTTCACCTATGGTCACGGAACATGACCGTTTAATCATTCGCTGGGGACATCGGTTGGCATAATGTCCTGGCTGCTGACACACTCTACAGACCACGGATACTCGAGTGGTCCGAGACTTAGATCCCACTCGAGTAGTCTCCACGGTCTCTGGGGAGTCGGACGCCCGAACGGAAAATTCAAGAGGATTGGCAAAGGTGGGTGCCAGCCGAAACCTCTGCCTACACTGGGTCCGCTCTAACCTCCGCTCGTGAAAACGGAGGTCGATGCGGGTAGATATAGAAATGAGCTTCTCCTGTGTGGCAGGGATCTCCCTGGTAGCCAAAGCGTCCTTTACATGGTCTGCCAGTCCTCTCCAGAACACTGGAATAAGAACTTTATCTGGCCACTCTAATTAAGAGGCCAAAGTCCAAAATTGGAGTGAGAACTGGCTGACCATGGACAAGCCCTGCGACATTGCCAGCAGTTGGAGTGCCATATCGTGCGTGACCTGAGGTCCTAAAAAGACCTTTTTCAGAGCCTCCAAAAACCGAGGAGCACTCCGCACCACACGATCATCGAGCTCCCACAGCGGCGTTGCCCACTCCAATGCTCTGCCCGACAGAATAGACACAATAAAAGCCACTTGTGCCCGTTCCGTGGGGAAACGTGTTGTCAGAAGCTCAAGCTGTATAGAGCACTGACTCACGAATCCCCGACAATGTTTACTGTCACCAGTAATCTTGTCTGGAAGTGGGAGGTGGGATAATGTTGGAGCAGAGGTAGCGGTGGAAAAACTGGCTGAAGCTACGCTAGCAGCCTGAACAGCGACTGCGGTTACATCCACAGCTGAGGTTGTACGCTCAATGACCGCCAACCTACCCTCCAGCTGCTGGATGTACTGCTGTAGACGCTGGTCGTCCACCATTTTACTAGTCAGACCCTGGCGCTAGTATTATGTTAGGGTCTGCGGAACGCACCTAATAGATATAGTAGAGAGGTGCGTTCGCAGCCCAAGGTCCACCGTGCAGGCGAAGCCCGCTGCTAGTAAGATGGCAAAAGTAGCGAACTCTGTTATCCTGCAGAGTCGCTAAAATAAACACCGTAGCGCGCTGTGGCAGTAAGTGCGACTCTGTTAATACCATAGGCACTCAAATCTCCTCACCAGAGGTGTCGGTATTCTAGGGGCTTATTTCAGCCGAGCCCTAACTCCATGCGTGCATGATTACACTGGCGCAAAGCACATAATGCAATTGATACTAGCGCATGGCGGCCCAGCCATGCCACCCTTTTATAGTAACAGCTACAGGACCTGCCAGAAACAAGGACCAATGAGAAACTGTTCCAAAACACATGTAGTTTCAGGACCTTCCTGGCGGACCAATAGGAGCTGCTGCAGTACCTGAACATGTGACCCCTGATCTCCAATGAGAGATCTTACCATGGGCATGCTCAGAAGGGGAAATGCAGGACTTCGTCCCAAAGACGTCTTCTCCAGCACTGGCTATAATAGAAGATCCAGGAAGGGCAGCAGCAAGTCTCTGCACAGTATTGGAATGAACAAGACGCTGGGACCGATGTCTTTGCTGAGCAGGCTCCACTGCGGACGGAGATGGATGGGGGACCGCAGCGGGACTGGTTCGAGACTCCCCTTGTGCAGCAGCGGGAACTCGAACCCTAACAGACTGGGACCCAGCTTCCACTATGTTAACCCAGTGTGCTGTCAATGAGATGTACCATTTCTGCCCAGAAGCAATTGTCCACGTGTCCGTGGTTAAGTGTAATTTCGCAGTAACTGCATTGTTGATGGCACGGGTAATGTTGTGGGACACGTGCTTGTGAAATGCCGGGGTGGCACACCGGGAGAAATAGTGTCGACTGGGAACCGAATACCTTGGGATGACACCCACCATCAGGTTGTGGAAAGCTTCCGTCTCCATGAGCCTAAAAGGCAACATTTCGAGCTCAGGAAGACGAGAAATGTGTGATTTAGTACTGTGACCTGTGAGGCGTTGGCTGGGTATTTCCGCTTGCGTTCCAATAACTGCTGTATGGAGAACTGAAGGCTGCGCTGGGATAAGGATGTGGACGTGCTTACTGATGGTAGTTGAGTGTGTGCAATGACAGGTGCAGGTCAGGAGGCATCTTTGCAGGCACCTTGGACAGGGGATTGGCTTCCATGCACAAGAGTGGAAGAAGCAGTGGAGTCATCCGCAGACACTGTTCCTGGACCCTGGGGTTGGCCCACAAAGTTGGGTGCTTTGCTGCCATGTGCCTGATTGTGCTGGTGATAGTCAGGCTGGTAGTTTTGCTACCTCTGCTGATGCGGGCATGGCAGGTGGTGCAAATGGTCTGTTTGGGGTTATCGGCAGAGTCTTTAAAAAACAACAAGACTTGGGAACATCTAACACTTGTACTGTCAACTTCTGTCGTGTTGGTGTTACGAGGAACATTTGCCCGCCTTCTGTCTGCGACCACCACAGTGCTTCTTCCTGCCTGTTGTGGTGCTATACCTCCCTCCCCCTGTGTGCTGCTTTCCTCGCTCTGTATGTCTTCTTGCCAGGTTGGGTCAGTTACTATATAATCCACCACCTCGTCTACCACTTCCGCACCCTGGTCATCCTCCTGACTTTCTGGCTATTGTGCCTCATCATCGTCCACCTCTTTTGACATGTTCACACTGTCGCCTTCGTGTGGACGTGGCTGCTCCAATATTTGGGCATCGCTACATACAATCTCAATTTGCCCCGCTTCAAGTGGACGGGGTTAGAGGCCCGAATCCATAAATGGAAAAGTGAACAGCTCTTCAGCGTGTCCAAGTGTGGGATCAGTTGTCTGCGGGCACTTGGCATTGGAGGAGGAAAGAGATTCAAGGTGAGGAATATGTGGTCCAGACATACGGCTACTCAGACTTGACCGTGTGGAAGACAGGGTGCTGGTGGTGGTGGCCACGTGACTGGAAGCATTTTCCCCATCCAACAAACTACCTTTTCAAGCTGCTCTGGTGTCAAGAGTGCTGTTCTGCCATCCCCTATGAATTCTGACAGGAATTTGATGTGAGAACACGTGGGTGTTTGTTGAGGCACAACTGAAGATTACCCATGGCCTTCGCCTCTGCATGAACCATCACCATCATTACGTGCACTTCCCCATTCCCATTGTAAATAGAGTACAATATTTTCCACTATAAAAGATTTAATTGGGAGCAAACTTAGATGTGATCCATGTGTGGGAAAAATGTACTATCAAATATCTGGACTGTACTTTTTTTAACAAACTGGTGTTAATAACTGTGGAAAGACCAAGAAAAAACTGTAATGTTGCTCTGAAATGCTACAATATTTAAGCACACGGAGAGATAGGAGTCTGACACAGATAACACACTGGTCACTTATGTTGCCGGGATTTTTTTTTTTTACCCCAAAATAGTGTATAAAAACAGGGTAAGACAGCAAAAAAAGGGGAATATTGCCTTAAAATGCACAATTTTTAGCACACAGAGAGATAGGTATATAACACAGATAACACACTGATCTGATCAATATGTGGGCTGGATTTATTTATTTTTTTTTACCTCAAGAGACAATAGAAATAGGGTAACACACAGCAAAACCAGTGTAATGTAGCCCTGAAATGCCACAATTTTAGCACACAGAGAGATAGGCTGCTGACACAGATAACACACTGGTCAATATGTGGCCTGGATTTATTTTTTTATTACCCCAAAAGACTGTATAGAGATAGGGTAACACACAGCTAATCCAGTGTAATGTTGCCCTGACACTTTTTTTTACTGGCACTTGCTGTTTACTATTATTCTTTTTGCAACAGAGTATTTTTGGTTTTACTGTGCTTTTTTGTGTTTCCAGTCTTCTGGTGGTGTGAACAGTGTCTCTACAGGCCTGTTCACTGTCTGCAGGTCTCATGTGTTTTTGATTTAAAATATCTGCCCTGTAGCTAAATACTTTTTGGGCAGCAAAATTGTGTCAAAAAATTTAATAACACACTCCAAAAAATTCTACAGTACCACAAAAAATGGCAATTTTTAGATGCACTCACATGTCAGGCCGAGGATGGGCAAACCCCTTTAAAATAGCTTTATTTTCACGCTGTACTATGTAAAGGATCTGCCTGTATTCTGCAGTGTCAACAAGCAATTAGAGAGAAAAAAGGGTTCTGGATTGCTTTGGAAAAAAATAATCAGGATTAAGATGTGTAGATACGGTCAATATAGCTTATAGGCAGCAGCAGCTGCAGACAACAATGGAATGGACCATCTTGATGTATGCAATTAAGTATGCCACAGAATGCCTGTCTGCTACTGAGATCTATATACCCACATACAGTGCGTGCATGCCTTGCACTGATATGTATATAGCCACATACACTCCCTGCCTACCTAGCACTGCAATCTATATACGCCGTAATTAGTCCTTAGAAGGACTGTTGATTAAGCTGGATTTGTGTCTTCTTTTATGTTAGACCTACACTACCTTCTAAAGCACAAAATCTGACCCTATCTCAGCAGCAGCTTTCCCTACACTCGCTAGTTCCGGAGCAGACAGAGCCGAGCATGGCGCCGCCCGGTCTCTTATACACCTGATGACGCTGTGTGGCCAGCCAATCACTATAATACTACAACAAAGATTGTTGCGGCATTACACTGCATGGCAGACAATCACCCCATGTTGATTGATGCTCTAAAAAGCACCAAAAATGCAGGGCTTGCACCAGTACTCCCGCTGTCAAAAACACGTAAATGCTCGCTGCTCACCGAGTACCGTGAGTACAGTGATGCTAGGGCGAGTAACGAGCATTACTGAGCACATTCGCTCATCACTAGTCACTACTCCATGTTAATTTTCTTGGATGTTTCCGCAGCATTCAATAATGTGGACCATCAGCTCTTCCACACTATTTTCCACTCCATCTGCCTCAAGGACACCATTCTCTCCTGGATCTCCTCCTATGTCTCTGACCGATCCTTCAATGTATCTTTTGCTGGCTCTGACTCATCTCATCTTCCCCTTACTGTTGGGCTCCCTCAATGATCAGCCCTAGGCCCCCTCCTCTTCTCTTTGTATACTGCCCCTATTGGACAAACAATCAGTAGATTTGTTTTCCAGTACCATCTCTATGCTGATGACACTCAATTAGCCATGCTGTTTCAGTATGCCTTCAATTTTGAATTAATCTCCAATAGTGTAACCAGCAAAGCACCCCCACACCATCACACCTCCTCCATGCTTCATGGTGGGAACCAGGCATGTAGAGTCACCTTTTCGGCGTCGCACAAAGACACGGTAGTTGGAACAAAAGATCTCAAATTTGGACTCATCAGATCAAAGCACAGATTTCCACTCATCTAATGTCCATTCCTTGTGTTCTTTAGCCCAAACAAGTCTCTTCTGCTTGTTATCTGTCCTTAGCAGTGGTTTCCTAGCAGCTGTTTTACCATTAAGGCCTGCTGCTAGAGTTGAGCGATACTTTCCGATATCCAAAAGTATCGGAATCGGAATGGTATCGCCGATACCCAAAAAATATCGGCGATACCCGATACGATACCGGAAATCCAAAATATCGGAATTAAAAAAACCCCATTCTTGCCTTGTTGGTTAATTGTACATGAAGGAAAACAACAAAGAGTAATGTAGAATGTATTGGGGAAGGTTGAGGAGACATTAAAGGCATAGATGTTTAACCCAATCAAATGGAATAGCATAAATATTTTTTTTTTTAAAGATGTTCGGATTGACGAAGAAATTGACAATGTTGTTAACGTTTTTCTATTTTGGCAAATATGTATATTTCACAACTTCCATGCTCTTCACCTTTTTAACTTTTGACACACTTTCTCCTTCATAATCTTCAGCAGCAGCATCTTTTTCATCAAATTATTCTTCATCTTCACCTTCTTTATCTTCTTCTTAAACTTCTTGCTATTCATCTTTTTGTTAACATTGCTCATATTCTTCTTATTAAACTATTATTCTTATTCATATTGTACTTCATCTTCTTCATCATATTCTTATTTATGACAGAGAATCCTGTACTTGTAATCTGTCAAAGCATGAATTTTTCATCCTTCCGTTCTTGCTGTCACAAAAGATTTAAATTACAACAGTATTTGTCCGTGTTCAGTTTAGCCTGCAGCAGCAGGCATTTTCCAGGGGCACCACGAGGAGGAATGGACTCACCCCCATACACTGCTTAGTCTTCTTCTGCTTATAATTTAGAGCATATATTTTGCTCTTCATTTTGGTCTTATACTTCATGTTCTTCTGCTTTTTGATCTTCTGCTTATTGTTCTTAAGTCTCTTGTTCTGTATCTTGTAGTTTGTCTTAACCTTCTTAGTCCTGTTTGGTAATCTTTTATTTCTTCTTTGTGATGGTGTTTAGGCTGGTTGGCTTGATGCTTGTCGTCCTTGTGGTCGTCATCTTCTTCGGGGTGGTCATCAGGGTCGTCTTCTTCATTGTTGGAGATCCAGAGTGATTACCCAAAAAAGCATTGAAAAAATCTTCAATTTGTAAATGTAGCAGAAGGTACAAGAGCCAATGCAAGTAACGAGGACCAGCTGACTGTGCTGGAACCCGGAGGGGCAGCAGAAGGAAAAGAGCCAATGGCACAACCGAGGACCAGCTGACATTACTGGGACACGGTTACTAAGCAGGAGGTACCTGTGCTCCAAAGCACTACCAAGGACCAGCAGACGTTGCTGGAACTCGGATACCGAGATGGAGGCACCTAGGCCAAAGGCACTGCGGAGAACCAGCTGACGGTATTGGAACCCGGACGGGTAGCAGAAGGTGCAAGAGCCAATGCAAGTAACGAGGACCAGCTGACTGTGCTGGAACCCGGAGGGGCAGCAGAAGGAAAAGAGCCAATGGCACAACCGAGGACCAGCTGACGTTACTGGGACACGGTTACTAAGCAGGAGGTACCTGTGCTCCAAAGCACTACCAAGGACCAGCAGACGTTGCTGGAACTAGGATACCGAGATGGAGGCACCTAGGCCAAAGACACTGTGGAGAACCAGCTGACGGTACTGGAACCCGGATGGGTAGCAGAAGGTACAAGAGCCAATGCAAGTAACGAGGACCAGCTGACTGTGCTGGAACCCGGAGGGGCAGCAGAAGGAAAAGAGCCAATGGCACAATCGAGGACCAGCTGACGTTACTGGGACACGGTTACTAAGCAGGAGGTACCTGTGCTCCAAAGCACTACCAAGGACCAGCAGACGTTGCTGGAACTCGGATACCGAGATGGAGGCACCTAGGCCAAAGGCACTGCGGAGAACCAGCTGACGGTACTGGAACCCGGACGGGTAGCAGAAGATACCCATGGAAATTTAAGTTGACAGGCCGCGAGCCGGCCGCAGTTACCGAATCCCACAGTACTACAGTGGGTGATTGTCCTATTGTCACAACGGAAACAGCCTTATATTTGCATATCCCGCAGCACACATAGGAAGCATCTAAACACGACAGGACAACTTATTGGAGGCTAAGTGACGTTTACACTGACAGGAAACAGATGGCGTGCTGTAACCAGTCTGGGCAGGAGTGAGTACCCGTGCCAATGTCACTTCCGAGCAACAACTGGCGGTGTTGAAGCCCAGGGATGAGAAGACAACAGTGTGGAGCTAGCATGACTTTTTGCCGTTCACACAGCAGGGGAACAGCTGACATTACTGAACCCCAGTAACACAGGAGCAAGTGTTGACTGTGCTAACAGCACTTCCGAGCAACAACTGGCGGTGTTGGAGCCAAGGGATGAGAAGAGAACATGGTGGAGGCAGCAGGACTTTTTGCCGTACACACAGCAGGGGAACAGCTGACAATACTGAACCCCAGTAACACAGGAGCAAGTGTTGACTGTGCTAACAGCACTTCCGAGCAACAACTGGCGGTGTTGGAGCCAAGGGATGAGAAGAGAACATGGTGGAGGCAGCAGGACTTTTTGCCGTACACACAGCAGGGGAACAGCTGACAATACTGAACCCCAGTAACACAGGAGCAAGTGTTGACTGTGCTAACAGCACTTCCAAGCAACAACTGGCGGTGTTGGAGCCCAGGGATGAGAAGAGATCATGGTGGAGGCAGCAGGACTTTTTGCCGTACACACAGCAGGGGAACAGCTGACATTACTGAACCCCAGTAACACAGGAGCAAGTGTTGACTGTGCTAACAGCACTTCCGAGCAACAACTGGCGGTGTTGAAGCCCAGGGATGAGAAGAGAACATGGTGGAGGCAGCAGGACTTTTTGCCTTCACACAGCAGGGGAACAGCTGACATTGCTGAACCCCAGTAACACAGGAGCAAGTGTTGACTGTGCTAACAGCACTTCCGAGCAACAACTGGCAGTGTTGTAGCCCAGGGATGAGAAGAGAACATGGTGGAGGCAGCAGGACTTTTTCCCGTACACACAGCAGGGGAACAGCTGACATTACTGAACCCCAGTAACACAGGAGCAAGTGTTGACTGTGCTAACAGCACTTCCGAGCAACAACTGGCGGTGTTGGAGCCCAGGGATGAGAAGAGAACATGGTGGAGGCAGCAGGAATTTTTGCCGTTCACACAGCAGGGGAACAGCTGACATTACTGAACCCCAGTAACACAGGAGCAAGTGTTGACTGTGCTAACAGCACTTCCGAGCAACAACTGGCGGTGTTGGAGCCCAGGGATGAGAAGAGAACATGGTGGAGGCAGCAGGACTTTTTGCCGTTCACACAGCAGGGGAACAGCTGACATTACTGAACCCCAGTAACACAGGAGCAAGTGTTGACTGTGCTAACAGCACTTCCGAGCAACAACTGGCGGTGTTGGAGCCCAGGGATGAGAAGAGAACATGGTGGAGGCAGCAGGACTTTTTGCCGTTCACACAGCAGGGGAACAGCTGACATTACTGAACCCCAGTAACACAGGAGAAGTGTTGACTGTGCTAACAGCACTTCCGAGCAACAACTGGCAGTGTTGGAGCCCAGGGATGAGAAGAGAACATGGTGGAGGCAGCAGGACTTTTTGCTGTTCACACAGCAGGGGAACAGCTGACATTACTGAACCCCAGTAACACAGGAGCAAGTGTTCACTGTGCTAACAGCACTTCCGAGCAACAACTGGCGGTGTTGGAGCCCAGGGTCAAGGATGATGTTTAAATACTATATCAAGTATTTTCCTTGTTACGTGTCAATTAAAAATGTCTATACTCCAAACAAGAGAAATATAACCTTTAGTACCATAAGATGATGATTTTACTTAAAAAAATATATGTAAATTAATAATTTACAAACATAAACGCATACATTAACATGTTGAAAAGCAATGCAAACCACAATTAAAATAGGTTAAATAATCTGCTATACGGTTTAAAATAAAAGCATACAAGTACATATCAGAATCCATTAACCCCTTCACCCCCAAGGGTGGTTTGCACGTTAATGACCGGGCCAATTTTTACAATTCTGACCACTGTCTCTTTATGAGGTTATAACTCTGGAACGCTTCAACGGATCTTCGCGATTCTGAGATTGTTTTCTCGTGACATATTGTACTTCACGTTAGAAGTAAAATTTCTTCGATATAACTTGCGTTTATTTTTGAAAAAAACGCAAATATGGCGAAAATTTTTAAAATTTTGCAATTTTCAAACTTTGAATTTTTATTCCCTTAAAACAGAGGAATATGTCACATAAAATAGTTAAGTAATAACATTTCCCACATGTCTACTTTACATCAGCACAATTTTGGAACCAAAATTTTTTTTTGTTAGGAAGTTATAAGGGTTAAAAGTTGACCAGTGATTTCTCATTTTTACAACAAAATTTACAAAGCCATTTTTTTTAGGGACCACCTCTCATTTGAAGTCACTTTGAGGGGTCTATATGGCAGAAAATACCCAAAAGTAACACCATTCTAAAAACTGCACCCTTCAAGGTACTCAAAACCACATTCAAGAAGATTATTAACCCTTTAGGTGCTTCACAGGAACTAAAGCAACGTGGAAGGAAAAAATGAATATTTAATTTTTTAGCCACAAAAATGATCTTTTACAAACTTTTTTTTTATTTTCACAAGGGTAAAAGGAGAAAATGGACAGATAAGGTTGTTATGCAATTTCTCCTGAGTACGCCAATACCCAATATGTGGAGAAAACCACTGTTTGGGCACACTGCAGAGCTCGTAAGGAAAGGAGCGCCGTTTGACTTTTTCAAACTAAAATTGGCTGGAATTGAGATTGGACGCCATGTCGTGTTTGGAGAGCCCCTGATGCGCCTAAACAGTGGAAACCCCCACAAGTGACACCATTTTGGAAACTAGACCCCCTAAGGTACTTATCTAGATCTGTTGTGAGCACTTTAAACCCCAAGTGTTTCACAAAAGCTTATAATGCCTGGGTGTGAAAAAAAAAAAAAAACAATTTTCCACAAAAATGATTTTTTAGTCCCAAATTTTTGAATTTTCCCAAGGAAATTGGACCCCAAAAGTTGTTGTCCAATTTGTTCTGAGTACGCTGATACCCCATATGTGGGGGGGGGAAACTGTTTGGGTGCACGGCAGGGCTTGGAAAGGAAGTAGTAACGTTTTGGAATGCAGACGTTGATGGGGGTCATGTTCCGTTTGCAGTGCCCCAGATGAGCCTAAATAGTGGAAACCCCCCACAAGTGACCCCATTTTGGAAACTAGACCCCCTAACTTATCTAGATCTTTGGTGAGCACTTTAAACCCCCAAGTGCTTCACACAAGTTTATAATGCCCGGGCATGAAAATAAAAAATCCTATTTTTTTCCCACAAAAATTATCTTTTAGTCACTAATTTTTTATTTTCCCAAGGGTAACAGGAGAAATTGGACCACGTAAGTTGTTGTCCAATTTGTCCTGCGTACGCTGATACCCCATATGTGGGGGGGAACGACTGTTTGGGCTCACGGCAGAGCTCGGAATGGAAGGAGCACCATATGACTTTTTCCAACCAAAATTGGCTGGAATTGAGATTGGATGCCATGTTGCATTTGGAGAGCCCCTGATGTGCCTAAACAGTGGAAACCCCCCACAAATGACCCCATTTGGGAAACTAGAACCCCTAAGGAACTTTTCTAGATCTTTGGTGAGCAATTTGAACCCCCAAGTGCTTCACACAAGTTTATAATGTAGAGCCGTAAAATTTAAAAATCATATTTTTTCCACAAAAATTATCTTTTCACCCCAATTTCTATTTTTCCAAGGGTAACAAGACTCCAAAAGTTATTTTGCAATTTGTCCTGAGTGCGCTGATACCCCATATGTGGGGGTAAACCACTGTTTGGGTGCATGGCAGAGTTTGGAAGGGAAGGAGCGCCGTCTGACTTTTTCAACGCAGAATTGGCTGGACGCCATGTCGTGTTTGGAGAGCTCCTGATCTGCCTAAACAGTGGAAACCCCCATAAATGACACCATTTTGGAAACTAGACCCCTCAAGGAACTTATCTAGATGTGTGGTGAGAACTTTTAACCCCCAGGTGTTTCACTAAAGTTTATAACGTTCAGCCGTAAAATAAAAAATCCTTTTTTTTTTACAAAAATGATTTTTTCGCCCCTAATATTTTATTTTCACAAGGGTAACAGAAGAAATTGGAACCCAAAAGTTGTTGTCCAATTTGTCCTGAGTACGATGATACCCAATATGTGGGAGAAAACTACTGTATGGGCGCACGTCAGGGCTCGGAAGGGAAGTAGTGACTTTTTGGATTGCAGACTTTGATGGAATGGTCTGGGGGCGTCATGTCACATTTGGAGAGCCCCTGATGCACCTATACAGTGGAAACCCCCACAAGTGACCCCATTTTGGCAAATAGACCCCACAAGGAACTTATCTAGATGAGTGGTGAGCACTTTGAACCCCGAAGTGTTTCACAGAAGTTTATAACGTACAGCCGTAAAAATAAAAAATCCTTTTTTTTTTACAAAAATGATTTTTTCGCCCCCAATATTTTATTTTCACAAGGGTAACAGGAGAAATTGGACCCCAAAAGTTGTTGTCCAATTTGTCCTGAGTACGCTGATACCCAATATGTGGGAGAAAACTACTGTATGGGCGCACGTCAGGGCTCGGAAGGGAAGTAGTGACTTTTGGATTGCAGACTTTGATGGAATGGTCTGGGGGCGTCATGTCGCATTTGGAGAGCCCCTGATGCGCCTAAACAGTGGAAACCCCCCACAAGTGACCCCATTTTGGAAAATATACCCCTACAAGGAACTTGTCTAGATGTGTGTTGAGCACTTTGAACCCGGAAGTGCTTCACAGAAGTTTATAACGCACAGCCGTAAAAATAAAAAATCTTTTTTTTTTTTTGCAAAAATGATTTTTTTGCCCCAATATTTTATTTTTACAAGGGTAACAGGAGAAATTGGACCCCAAAAGTTGTTGTCCAATTTGTCCTGAGTACGCTGATATCCAATATGTGGGAGAAAACTACTGTATGGGTACACGTTGGGGCTCGGAAGGGAAGTAGTGACGTTTTGGATTGCAGACTTTGATGGAATGGTCTGGGGGCGTCATGTCGCATTTGGAGAGCCCCTGATGCGCCTAAACAGTGGAAATCCCCAACAAGTGACCCCATTTTGGAAAATAGACCCCACAAGGAACTTATCTAGATGTGTGGTGAGCGCTATGAAGCCCCAAGTGCTTCACAGAAGTTTATAATGTACAGCAGTAAAAACAAAAAAATATTTTTTTTTGTACAAAAATGATATTTTCGCCCCCAGTTTTTTATTTTCCCAAGGGTAACAGAAGAAATAGGACAAATTGCCAAAATAACTCTTGGGGTCCAGAGTACGCTGATACCCATATGTGGGGATAAACTACTGTTTGGACGCATGGCAGAGCTGAGAAGTGAAGGAGCACCGTTTGACTTTTTCAACGCAGAATTGGCTGGAATTGAGATCAGACGCCATGTCACATTTGAAGAGCCCCTGATGTGCCTAAACAGCGGAAACCCCCCAATTCTAACTTCAACCCTAACCCCAACACACTCCTAACCCTAGTCCCAACCCTAACCACAAACCTAACCCTAACACACCCCTAATCCCAACCCTAACCCTAATCCTAACTTTAGCGCCAACCCTAACCCTAACTTTAGCCGCAACCCTAACCCTAACCCTAATGGGAAAATGGAAATAAATACTTTTTTTTAATTTTATTATTTTTACCTTACTAAGGGGTGATAAAGGGGGGTTTGATTTACTATTTATAGCGGGTTTTTATGATTGGCAGCTGTCATGCTAAAAGACGCTTTTTATTGCAAAAATAGTTTTTGCATCATCACATTTTGAGAGCTATAATTTTTGCATATTTTGGCCCACAGAGTCATGTGAGGTCTTATTTTTTGCGGGACGAGTTGACATTTTTATTGGTACCATTTTTGAGCACGTGACGTTTTTTGATCGCTTTTTATTTCGATTTTTGGGAGTTTAGAATGAACAAAAATCAGCAATTCATGAATTTCTTTTGGGGGAGGCGTTTATACCGTTCCGCATGTGGTAAAATTGATAAAGCAGTTTTATTCTTCGGGTCAGTTCGATTATGGCAATACCTCATTTATATCATTTTTTCATGTTTTGGCGCTTTTATAGAATAAAAACAATTTTATATAAAAAATAATTATTTTTGCATCGCTTTATTCTGCGAGCTATAACTTTTTTATTTTTTCGCTGATGATGCTGAATGACGGCTCATTTTTTGCGGGACAAGATGACGTTTTCAGCGGTACCATGTTTTTTTGCATCGGTCTTTTTAATCGCATGTTATTCCACTTTTTGTTCGGCGGTATGATGATAAAGCATTGATTTTTTGCTTCGTTTTTTTTTAAGGGGTTCACTAAAGGGGTTAACTAGTGGGACAATTTTATAGGGGGGGTCGTTACGGACGCGGCGATACCAAATATGTGTACTTTTATTGCTTTGTTTTCTTTATTTACAGGAAGAAGTGAATTTATTGGGAAATATATATATTTTTTTATTTATTTTGGATTTTTTTTTAAAACATGTTTATTTTTATTTTTTTAACTTTTTTACTTTGTCCCAGGGTGGGACATCACTGTATTTTGTCAGATCGCTGGTGTGACAGTGTGCACAGCACTCTGTCACACCAGCGATCGCTCAGGCAGTGCAGCAGGCTTCTCAGTGCCTGCTCTCAGCAGGCACTGAGGAAGCCGCCTCCCTCCAGGACCCCAGCGCCATCTTGGATCCGGGTCCTGGGAGGGAGGAAGCCCTCAGAACAGCACGATCACATCGCGCTGCTCTGAGGGTCTCAGGGGGTCGCGCAGGGTGCCCCCACCCTGCGCGATCTTCCCCTGTGCCCCCAGTACACCGCGATCATGTTTGATCGCGGTGTGCAAGGGGTTAATGTGCCGGGAGCGGTCCGTGACCGCTCCTGACACACAGTCATGGGTGTCAGCTGTGATAATCAGCTGACACCCGGCCGCGATCGGCTGCGCTCCCCCCGGGAGCGCGTCCGATCGCACGAGACGTACTATCCCGTCCATGGTCATACGGGCCCAGGTACCATGGACGGGATAGTACGTCCGATGGCAGTAAGGGGTTAATGATGGCTAAGTAACAGTATGTACACCATTTTTATTGTGTAGACAATGAATGGCTGACTTAAAAACATAATCAGCATTACAAGTTATCTTTGACATTCATAAAACTTTACATTTGGTGAATAATATCACTAAAATTTTTTTAAAAATATCTAAAATTTCCATCATGTAATACTGATAATATGTGCCAATCAGTTATATTAACAAACAAAAAATTTAAAAAGTGCATAGTGCAGAGTGAAAACAGATATTTATGCCTGACTGTGGACTTGCAAGCATGACAACGGATAGATAAGGTATATATAGATGAGACTGCATAGCCACAGATGGTGAATGGCGATGTAATACTGTACCTCAATAAAGTGTGCGTTACTACTACATCCTTTTTTTTATATAGCTTTATAAAAGGTTACGTGCATGTATGGTTGCGCCTTTGTTTGGACGCACAGACTGGCTTCCTGCTGTGACGCGTTGGGTATTGGAGCGTCTGTACGTCTTATGACGCAGACTAACATTCACGGTGCGCATCGTTCATCATCGCAAGCGTACCGACAACACAAAGGCGTTGTCATGACTGCTTTACTCAGTAAACATGCACCTATGATGAAACATACACGCATGTGCCCTATTACATAACAAGCTACAAGAAAAACGAGTGTGAGGTGTGACACAGCTGTTATGTTAAGGTACAGTATTATATCGACATTGTACAGGTGTCGCTATTCAGTCTGATAAATAGATATCATTCACCTATTCTATCAGTTGTCGTTCTTTCAGCACCACTTACAGGTATATATTTTGCTATTGTGACTATGCACTATTGACTTTACCAAGGTAATGCATGATTTTTGTTAGCGATTATCATGTTTACATGAAGGACCTTTATGATATGGGCTGTTAACTTTCTAATTAAATATGTATTTTTTAAAATGACACAAATATAAGTAATGTTGAAGAGGACTATTCCTACATGCATTGTTTGCACAATATTACAGGTGTACATCACGTCCCTTAATCAACATTGGATTATTATATTTACTTGTATGCTTTTATTTAAAAGGCAAGAACACTGAAGTATAACCTTCGCACTGCAGCAGTTGTCAAAGTTCAACCCACATTATGCACTTCCAACATTGCAGCATTTGAGTCATGATGTCAGTTGGATTTGTCTAAGCTATGGAGTGACAAGGTTGACCATCAGCATCCTATAGCATAAGTAGGCTTTTGTGTTTGCATTTGTTTTCGACATGTGCATATCTGTAATAATATGTCACAATTATTTTGTTACAGATTTGTGACAAAGACTAATCATTTTATGGTTTTAAAGTTGACGTTTCAAATGTTTACAGCTTAGAAATCAGGGTGTAGCCTCATATCTATGTGTAGCACTAGACACTTTGACATGTCATGTTTTTTTCACCATGATTAGGTAGCTAGCAGTAATTTTTGCCGGACACACAGCAGGGGAACAGCAGGCGTTACTGAACCCCACAAACACATCAGCGATTGTTTTCATCTGTGCATCTAACACTTCTGAGCAGCAACTGGCGGTGTTGAAGCCCATGGTCAAGGAGGGTGTAGGCAGAGGCCTAGTATGAGATGTTTGAAGTTGAAGTTGTAGTTAGCAGCAGTAATTTTTGCCAGACACACAGCAGGGGAACAGCAGGCGTTACTGAACCCACAAACACATCAGCGATTGTTTTCATCTGTGCATCTAACACTTCTGAGCAGCAACTGGCAGTGTTGAAGCCCAGGGTCAAGGAGGGTGTAGGCATAAAATATTGAGTTATTGCCTTGTTACGTGGCCATTGCAAATGTATGTACTTCAAACAAGAATAAATGAAGTTTTACTAGGACAATAAAATGATGAATTTCAATTCCAAGAATAGAAAAATATTTATACTTGAGAGTCCTCTGTGGTTGATACCGTTTAATGGCTAACTGAAAATATGGTAACAAATTCCAAGCTTTCGAGACTACTCAGGTCTCTTCATCAGGCTAAGACTAAAACAAAAAATGAAGAATCACATATTTATACACACAACAGGACACAGGAATAGGTAAGACAAGTGAGGGAGGGACAAGTGAGGGGAGACCGGCCAAAAAATGAGAACAAGGATGAATTATCAGCGCCACACAATAAGAGAAAAAATAATGGATTTACCTGTGGCAAAACACTTTTGTATGCCCGGTCATAGCATGATGGATATGGAATTACTGGTATTAAAATATAACTTCAAATATGAGAAAGATACAAAGGTTTCAGAATATAAGCTCATCATGACCTTTGACACTGTTAGTGATGGAATGAATAGATCACACGAATTTATGTCATTCTATATCAATTAAGGAATCTGCGTCTCTGCCCTTCCAGGGGCATGAAAACACAAAACCAGACCCCAATCAGAGGCAATAAAACTTTCTATCCTTATCTAAGAAAAAAATGTCACTGTCCATTTGTGCGCGTTTCTTCAGAAGTGGTTTTAGTTCCATAAAGATGCGGTACATTCTGGTATCCTCCATTTTGATATAGGAAAGATGTGTATCTTCGTACCGTGTTAGCCAGTAGATACTGGCTAACACGGTACGAAGATACACATCTTTCCTATATCCTTATCTAGGAACTGTTCCAATATTTATGTTCATCCCTCTGTGATAATGACAGTTCTGCTACACGTCACTTACTTGTCTTACCTATTGCACTATTCCTGTGTCCTGTTGTGTATAGAAATATGTGATGCTTCATTTTTTGTTTTAGTCTTTGCCTGATGAAGAGACGTGAGTAGCCTCGAAAGCTTGCAATTTGTTACCATCTTTTCAGTTATCCATTAAAAGGTATCAACCACTGCGGACTCTCAAGTCTAAATATTTTTCTATCTACTGGCTAACACGGTACGAAGATACACATGTTTCCTAACTTCAAGAATAAAAATAAAGACACTGCAAATATAAACGCATATATGCACATGCCAACAAGAAATGGAACAACACACCACCCAAAAAATTGGTTACAAAATATAGTGTTGTAAATTTAAGAATAAAAGTCCATTTTTGTATTTATGAATAATGCTTAAGGAACGCTATGTTAAACCATAACATAGTGAAGACAATGGATTTTGTAATAGTCACTCATCATCATCATCATTGCAATTTAGATGTGACAGTCACAGATATTTCAATTATTTAAGTTAATAAAATCGTTACTTTGTACAGCATGTATGACATGTCCAGCATGGACTCATCAATGTGATGACACAATAATGTACGATAAAAAATAACCATTTAAAAAAACATTATGCATTGTCACAATTTAAGTGTGTGCCTGCAAGTGTAGGTGAAACAAAGGCTACGGATAGCAAAGGTATATTCTATGTCTGTATCAGACAGTGGACAGCCTCTGATGGGTAATGGCGATGTTATACTGTACGTCAATAAAGTCTGCGGCTGCAATCATGCATTTTTTGCTTGTACAGTGTTGAAGAGGGTAAAAGCATGTCTGGTTGCGCAAGGCTTTATCCGTCAACACTACCTTCCTACTGTCACGCGTAGGGTAGGGTAGCGTGTGTCAATTAGATGACTCTATAAAATGTGACGTTACGCAGCGTTAATGCGACCTAGGGATGCCAAAAATACGACAGCAGTAATCATTTACTGTCTAATACTCCACCTATGACCAACAAAAAAGACCGTTCCCTCTTTAACAATCTACAAGACTAACAAGCATAATGGTTGACGCTGACTTTATTGAGGTACAGTATTACATCGACATTGTCCATGAGTAACTATGCACTGTGATACCTATATACCATTATTAATTTATATCTGTTGTGGTTGTTTCAACAGCACTTGCAGGTATAACTACCTATTGTCAGTATGCATGATGCACTTTCTAGATGTAATAATTTATTATTGCACATTATTACCAGGTTTAGATGCTGGTCATTTCATATATGGTGTGTGAAGTTACAGTTGGCATCAGTATGTGTATTTTATAATGTCTGTCATAAATAAAACTCGTGATGATGATGATGAGGATTTTATGATTCGTACATCCATTGACTGCATTATCTTACAGGTACAGATAAAGTTCCTTAAAAAGCATTAATTGATAAGTATGAAATGTACTTTTATGCATTAATTTCAAAAAGTCCATATTTGTCATAAAAATGTATCATTCTAGGCCTGGAAAACTTCACAATTTCCTGTTTTAAGCATAACAATCAGGGTGACTGCTCTTCCCTATTTGGAGCATGTTCGACATGGGTTTTTCTGTGCATGTGTAGGGAACAGGAGACTTCTTGCCGGACACACAGTAGGGGAACAGCTGGCGTTACTGAACCCCACTAACACTATAGCTTGTGTATTGGTCTGTGGACACGACACTTCTGAGCAGCAACTGGCAGTGTTGTAGCCCAGGGAGTAGAGTTCAGGTGGTAGAAAGATGAACATAACAGGAGACATGGATAACGTTGCGAACCAGTTATTTAATCTGAAAACGGACAGACAAATTCTGGCGAGATCCATGCCTTGTTCATTTTCAGAAAAGTAAGCCGGTCTACATTATCGGAGGATAGGCGCATGCGACAGTCTGTTAGTACACCACCTGCAGCACTAAAGACGCGCTCTGATAATACACTGGCAGCAGGGCAAGCCAGCACCTCCAATGCATACTGGCTAAGCTCTGGCCATGTATCCAGCTTAGAGACTCAAAACTTGAATGGGGAAGAGCCATCTGGGAGTACACTGAGAGGGAAAGACATGTAGTCTGTCACCATCTTACGGAAACGTTGCCTCCTGCTGACTGGAGCCGTCTCGGATGGTGTAGACATTTGTGGCGCTGCCACAAAACTTCGCCACATTTGGAACATACTGGTCTTGCCCTGTGCAGAGGCGCTGCTTGTGCTCCCTCTTGTTGCAGAGCTGTCTCCACTGCCTCGACGCACAGAGCTGCTTTGTAAAGCAGTAGCAGCAGCAGTGCTCTCGGCTGGAATGGAGAACATTATGGATTGCACCAGTGTGTCTTGGTACTCCCGCATTTTACGCTCCCGGTTCAACGGTGTGATGAGGCTTTGTAAGTTGTCCCGGTAGCGAGGGTCTAGGAGGGTGTACACCCAATAATCAGACGTGGTGAGAATGTGGGCGATGCAGCGGTCGTTTCTCAGGCACTGCAGCATGAAATCAACCATGTGCTGCAGACTCCCAACTGGCCAAGAAAAGCTGTCCCCTGCAAGAGGCGTCATCTCTGCCTGCTCTGCAGCACCCCACCCTCGCTCTACATACTGACTAGAGCGTTGTGTACCTCCCTCTGGAGCGATGTCTTCCTCCTCCATTGACTCCTCCTCATCCTCCTCACAAAGTGAGCCCAGCCCAGCCCTTTGTGAGGAACCACGTTGCGCTGACTGTCCAGAAGGTGATGGAATTTGTGACTCCTCATCCTCCACCTCTTCCAAAACCTCATCCCTTAGTGCTTGCAGTGTTTTTTGAAGCAGGCAGATAAGGGGGACAGTCAGGCTGACTAGTGCATCATCTGCACTCGTCATCCGCGTTGACTCATCAAACGCACGCAAAACGTGGCAGATGTCCTTCATAGAGGCCCACTCAGTAGTGGTGAAGTGTGAACGGCGCAAATTGCGAGTTGATTGCGCCTGATGCAGCTGATACTCCATTACTGCTGGCTGCTGCTCACACAACCGCTCCAACATATGTAACGTGGAATTCCACCTGGTGGGTACGTCACATATGATGCGATGTTCAGGAAGGCGAAATCAGACTTGCAGAGCTGCAATGCGCGATCTGGCCATGCTGGAACGTCGCAAGTGAGCGCACTCTAGGCGGACCTTGTGCAGCAGTGCATCAAGATCCGGATAGTCCCTCAAAAAACTCTGCACGACCAAGTTGAGCACATGTGCCAGACATGGTATGTGAGTGAGGTTGCCAAGGCCCAGAGCTGCCACCAGATTTCGGCCATTGTCACACACTACAAAGCCTGGCTGGAGATTCGCTGGCAAAAACCACACGTCGCTCTCCTGCTTGATGGCATTCCAGAGCTCCTGCGCTGTGTGACTTCGATTCCCCATGGAAATTAATTTCAGGACGGACTGTTGACGTTTGGCCACGGCTGTGCTCATATCGGTCGCATCAGTTAAGCGTTCACGGGTCCATGTGGAGGTAGACCGTGACGGCTCCTGCAGCGATGATTCTGAGGAACTGGAGTAGGAGGAGGAGTCAATGTGGACAGACTTGATTCCTGCAATCCTTGGAGTTGGCAGAACACGTACAGCGCCACTCGCAAGATCTGTACCCGGCTCCACAACATTGACCCAATGGGCAGTGAGGGAAAGGTATCGTCCCTGGCCATGGGTACTGGTCCATGCATCGGTGGTCAGGTGGACCTTGCTACTGACGGCGTTTAGTAGCGCATGTTTAATTTTTCCCTCAACATGCTTTTGCAGACCAGGGACGGCTTGCCTGCTGAAATAAAATCGGCTGGGCACATTGTATTGTGGGACTGCCAATGCCATTAAGTTACGGAAACTGTCAGTCTCCACCAGCCTGAATGACAGCATTTCAAGGGACAGGAGTTTTGCAATGCCAGTATTCAGAGCCTGTGCTCGTGGATGGTTTGCCGAGTATGGCCGTCTTTTATCCCATGCCTGTGCTACCGATGGCTGTTTTGTGGCCTGGGAGTGTGAGGATGACAGGGAACTTGCAGCTGTGGGTGGAATAACACTGGGTCTCTGGACAACAGTGACAGAGGTTCTTCCATGGCGATCCTGTGAGGAAGCCGAACCAGCAGTGTGTGAGCTGGAGGAAGAGGCTCCAACACGAGCTGAAGATGTAGGTGCTGCTGTAGGTTGGCCTACATCTCCAGTGTGTCTTTGTAACTCAACCACGTGCTTTGACCGCACATGTTTCCACATATTTGTGGTATTAAGGTTACTGACACTTTTACCTCTTTTTACTTTTTGATTACACAGCTTGCATTTGACATAGCAAATATCATCTGCAAGTGTGTCAAAAAAGGACCACGCAGTGCAAGTCCTGGGAGCGCCCGTTTTGGCTGTTGGAAGAGAACTGCTACGAACGGGTGCCAAACTGGAGGCTACAGGCAACCGAGTCTGCAGCCTACCTCTCCCTACTGTTTGGACCGTTGGGGCAATCTCTTCCTCAGAGCTGCTACCACCACCTTCCTGTTCCTCACGCCATGTTGGGTCTTGGACCGCATCATCTCCACTACCCTCTTCCAACACCTGCTGCTGTTGGGTGGTCTGGCCAGCACCATGCTCAACAGAAACTGGCACCTGAGTCTCATCATCATCAGATGCGTTCTGCGGTGTGCTGACCATCGGCACTGGCTCACCCGCCTCTTCAGATTCAGAGAGACACAGCTGTTGCGCATCACTGCATACTGCCTCTTCTTCACATTCCAGAATGCTGCTTGGCTGGGCCCCTGTTTGCAAGCCAACAGATTCTGAGAACAGAAGCAGAGACTCAGCTGGCTCCTTTACAGAACTCTCTGACTGCCTGGGCAATTTGGCAGGCGGTGAAGAGACAGATGGTTGTTCAACAGTGCTGTGGTCCTGAGAGGAGGTGGAAGCAATTGAAGTCGATGCATTGGCTGCCATCCAACCAACAACGGCTTCAATTTGTTCTTCCCGCAGCAGGGGGGTACTCTGAGCTCCTACAAAAGTGCGCATAAAGGAACGCTCACGGAGAAAACTGGTGGATGCTGTGTCACTGGGTGCGGCAGCAGCCACAGAATCCCCACGTCCTCTCACTGCTGAAACTCCACGGCCACGACCACGTGCCTTACTCCCTGCCTTCTTCATCTTGGTAGATTGATAAAGAAAGTCAAAAAAGTTATAAGGCCTAAGTGTGGTTATTCCTCAGAGACTGCAGTGAACACTGCAGACAACTGTTCAGTAGCTGTGAAAGGCCCCTTTGTGTACTTCTATAGTTGTAAGGTTCTTTGTCTCTGTTGACATGTTCCTTGAAACTCAGTTTTTCGTCGGCCATTTTGCTTTCTGTCTTTCTGCAGCTCTTGCCCTCAGTTAATATGGAGTTTCCAGTTTTCATGTTCCCGCCCTGATTCTTCCCTCTTGCTTCTTAAGCAGCCTCAGCTGAACAATCAGTGCTCCTGAATCAAGCCTCAGTCAGTCTGTGACCTGACTCCTGGAAGCCTTGGACTTGTACTCCAGCTATTCCCTACTGAGGTACCTTGGAACACTTTTGGACTCTGGAAACCTGCTGTTTGGTGAATCCTTGTTTGCAGAGGAATTACGGTACAGAGAAGAGATCCTGAACCTGCTTTGGAGATTTATTGTAGTGCTTGAAGTTACTCTGGCCTGCTGTGTCTCCTGTCGCTGTTCCTGCAAACTGTGTGAACTTTTCAGCATGCTTGTATGAAGTAATACAAGTCATTTCATTTCAACCTATGTCTCCTGTGTTTTCCTCGCACCCAAGCACAAGACGCTATAGGAACTGTACACTATACATGACAAGATTCAGGAGCCAATGTTTAGTGTCTGCTGGGTCTGGGAAAGCCGTGTCTGCTGTGACTGTGGATATCAGATGTCCGTTTAATACCTTATGTGATGACAGTGGTTGTGACTTCTCACAACCATTCCAGGTGAGCGCATTCCCTTAAAATTTTACTCTGGAGTGTTACCACAGGTAAACACTATTGTTTTTTGTTTGTTTTTTTTTTCCTTTCCTCTTCCAGCACTTCTGCCTTAAAAGATCTGGAAGATGGAGGCCCGCATAAAGGAACTTTGCGGAGTGACTGATACAATCCTTTCAGATGTACAGACTTTAAAAACCCGTTTTGCAAGCCTACAGGACCTCACTAATCATAATTTGCAAGTGTTTGGACAGACTACCCAGGAATTGCGAGCCAGGATTGAGGCTCTAGAGGAACGAGCCCAGGCTCCTGCCATAACCCCGAGTTCTGGGATCCCCAAATTACCTCCTTTTCGTTTTGGCGGTGAACGTGAGAAATTCAGGGGATTTATTAATCAATGCAATTTATTTTTCTCTGCACATGCTTCACAATTTCCCACTGAACGATCCAAAGTGCTTACTATAATCATGTTGCTTACCAATAAGGCTTTGATGTGGGCAAACCCTCTGATTGAGACTGAGGATGATTGTTTGAATCACCTTGATGCTTTTTTTTCAGCCATGGGGCAGGTGTTTGATGACCCCAATCGAGGTGCAACAGCTGAAGCAGCCATGTTAACTTTGCGCCAAGGTAAGCGTTCAGTAGCCGAATATGCCCTGGATTTCAGGAGATGGGCTCTTGATACCACTTGGGACACTTCCGCTAAAAAATCTATTTTTCGGAAAGGGTTGTCTCCACTGATTAAGGATGAACTTGCTCGTGCCGACCCTCCCACTGCGTTAGGTGACTTTATTAACTATTGTATCCGTATTGATGCTCGTCTGACTGAACGCAGACAAGAGAGATGGTTCGAAAATATAGCACTAACCTTTTACTACCTCCCTCCTCAGCTAAGGAATAGTGTTGAGCGATATTGCTCGATATCTAAAAATATCGTATCGAAATTGTATCGCCGATAGCACTAAATATCGTCGATATCCGATTCCGATTGCGGAAGTCCAATGTAAGTCTATGGGAACAAAATATCGAAATTAAAAAAAAACATTCTTGCCTTGTTGGTTAATTGTACATGAAGGAAAACAACAAAGACTAATGTAGAATGTATTGGGGGAGGTTGAGGAGACAATAAAGGCATACATGTTTAACCCAATGCATTGGAATAGCATTAATATATATTTTTTTGGAAATACGTTTGGATTGACTAACAAATTGACAATGTTGTTAACCTTTTTTCTATTTTGGCAAATATGTATGTTTCACAACTTCCATGCTCTTCACCTTTTTAACTTTTGCCAGTGCCACACTTTCTCCTTCATAATCTTCAGCAGCAGCATCATCTTTCTCATCAAATTATTCTTCATCTTCACCTTCTTAATCTTCTTCTTAAACTTCTTGCTATTCATGTTTTTGTTTACATTACTCATATTGTTAAACTAATTAATCTTCTTCATATTCAAATTCTTCATCTTCTTCCTCTTCATCTTCTTCATCATATTCTTATTTGTGACAGAGATTCCTGTACTTGTAATCTGTAAAAGTATGAATTGTTCATCCTTCCGTTCTTGCTGTCACAAAAGATTTAAATTACAACAGTATTTGTCCGTGTTCAGTTTAGCCTGCAGCAGCAGGCATTTTCCAGGGGCACCACGAGGAGGAACGGACTCACCCCCATACACTGCTTAGTCTTCTTCTGCTTAGAATTTAGAGCATATATTTTGCTCTTCATTTTGGTCTTATACTTCATGTTCTTCTGTTTTTTGATCTTTTGCTTATTGTTCTTCTGTCTCTTGTTCTGTATCTTGTAGTTTGTCTTAACCTTCTTTGTCCTGTTGGTGATCTTCTTCTGGGTAATCTTTTATTTTTTCTTTGTGATGGTGTTCAGGCTGGTTGGCTTCATGCTCGTCGTCCTTGTTGTCGTCATCTTCTTCTGGGTGGTCTTTAATGTCGTCTAATTTCCGAGAAACAGCTGACGTTACTGGAACCCTGACGGGTATCAGATGGAGCAAGAGACAATGGAAGTAACGAGGACCAGCTGACTGTGCTGGACCCCGGACGGGTAGCAGAAGGAAAAGAGGCAATGTCACAACCGAGTACCAGCTGACATTACTGTGACACGGTTACTAAGCAGGAGGTACCTGTGCTCCAAAGCACTACCAAGGACCAGCAGACGTTGCTGGAACTCGGATACGGAGATGGAGGCACCTAGGCCAAAGGCACTGGGGAGAACCACTTGACGGTACTGGACCCCGGACGGGTAGCAGAAGGAAAAGAGGCAATGTCACAACCGAGTACCAGCTGACATTACTGTGACACGGTTACTAAGCAGGAGGTACCTGTGCTCCAAAGCACTACCAAGGACCAGCAGACGTTGCTGGAACTCGGATACGGAGATGGAGGCACCTAGGCCAAAGGCACTGGGGAGAACCACTTGACGGTACTGGACCCCGGACGGGTAGCAGAAGGAAAAGAGGCAATGTCACAACCGAGTACCAGCTGACGTTACTGTGACACGGTTACTAAGCAGGAGGTACCTGTGCTCCAAAGCACTACCAAGGACCAGCAGACGTTGCTGGAACTCGGATACGAAGATGGAGGCACCTAGGCCAAAGGCACTGGGGAGAACCACTTGACGGTACTGGACCCCGGACGGGTAGAAGAACGCACCCATGAAAATGTAAGTTGACAGGACGCAAGCCGTCCGCAGTTACCGAATCACACAGTCCTACAGTGGGTGCTTATCCTATTGTCACAATGGAAACCGCCTTTATTTACATATCCCACAGCACACATAGGAATCACCTAAACTGCAGGCACCATAGAGTCGGCTAACCCGAATGCAACACGACAGCACAACTTATTGGAGGATAATTGACGTTCACACTGCCAGGAAACAGCTGTCGTGCTGTAACCAGGCTGGCCAGGAGTCAGTACCCCTGCCAATTACTTACGAGCAACAAATGGCGGTGTTGTAGCCCAGGGAGTACAGTTCAGGTGGTAGAAAGATGAACATAACAGGAGACATGGAAAACGTTGCCAAACAGTTATTTAATCTGAAAACGGACAGGCAAATTCAGGTGAGATCCATGCCTTGTTCATTTTCAGAAAAGTAAGCCGGTCTACATTCTCTGAGGATAGTCGCATGCGACGGTCTGTTACTACACCACCTGCAGCACTAAAGACACGCTCAGATAATACACTGGCAGCAGGGCAAGCCAGCACCTCCAATGCATACTGGCTAAGCTCTGGCCATGTATCCAACTTAGAGACCCAAAATTTGAAAGGGGAAGAGGCATCTGGGAGTACACTTAGAGGGAAAGCCAAGTAGTCTGTCACCATCTTACGGAAACGTTTCTTCCTGGTGACTGGAGCCGTCTCGGATGGTGTAGACCTTGCTGGCGCTGTCACAAAACTTTGCCACATTTGTAACATACAGTTCTTGCCCTGTGCAGAGGCGCTGCTTCTGATCCCTCTTGTTGTAGAGGTGTGTACACTGCCTGGACGCACAGAGCTGCTTTGTAAAGCAGTAGCAGCAGCAGCACCTCTCTCGGCTGGAATGTACAACAGTATGGATTGCACCAGTGTGTCTTGGTACTCCTGCATTTTACGGTCCCGGTTCACCGGTGTGATGAGGGTTTGTAAGTTGTCCCGGTAGCGAGGGTCTAGGAGGGTGTACACCCAATAATCTGACGTGCTGAGTATGTGGGCGATGCGGCGGTCGTTTCTCAGGCACTGAAGCATGAAATCAACCATGTGCTGCAGACTCCCAACTGGCCAACAAAGGCTGTCCTCTGGAAGAGGCGTCATCTCTGTCTCCTCTGCATCACCCCACCCTCGCTCTACATACTGACTAGAGCGTTGTGTACCTCCCTCTGTAGGGATTTCTTTCTCCTCCATTGACTCCTCCTCCTCATCCTCCTCACAAAGTGAGCCCTGCCCAGCCCTTTGTGAGGAACCACGTTGCGCTGACTGTCTTGAAGGTAATTGAATTTGTGACTCCTCATCCTCCACCTCTTTCAAAACCTCTTCCTTTAGTGCTTTCAGTGATTTCTGAAGCAGGCAGATAAGGGGTACAGTCATGCTGACTAGTGCATCATCTGCACTCGCCATCCGCGTTGAGACATCAAACGCACGCAAAACGTCGCAGATGTCGTTCATAGAGGCCCACTCAGTAGTGGTGAAGTGTGAACGGCGCAAATTGCGAGTTGATTGCGCCTGTTGCAGCTGATACTCCATTACTGCTGGCTGCTGCTCACACAACCGCTCCAACATATGTAACGTGGAATTCCACCTGGTGGGTACGTCACATATGATGCGATGTTCAGAAAGGCGAAATCTGACTTGCAGAGCTGCAATGCGCGATCTGGCCATGCTGGAACGTCGCAAGTGAGCGCACTCTAGGCGGACCTTGTGCAGCAGTGCATCAAGATCCAGATAGTCCCTCAAAAAACTCTGCACGACCAAGTTGAGCACATGTGCCAGACATGGTATGTGAGTGAGGTTGCCAAGGCCCAGAGCTGCCACCAGATTTCAGCCATTGTCACACACTACCAAGCCTGGCTGGAGATTAGCTGACAAAAACCACACATCGCTCTCCTGCTTGATGGCATCCCAGAGCTCCTGCGCTGTGTGGCTTCGATTCCCATGGGAATTAATTTCAGTACGGCCTGTTGACGTTTGGCCACGGCTGTGCTCATATCGGTCGCAACAGGTAAGCGTTCACGGGTCCATGTGGAGGTATACCGTGACGGCTCGTGCAGCGATGATTCTGAGGAACTGGAGTAGGAGGAGGAATCAATGTGCACAGACTGGATTCCTGCAATCCTTGGAGTTGGCAGAACACGTACAGCGCCACTGGCAAGATCTGTACCCGGCTCCACAACATTGACCCAATGGGCAGTGAGGGAAAGGTATCGTCCCTGGCCATGGGTACTGGTCCACGCATCGGTGGTCAGGTGGACCCTGCTACTGACGGCGTTTAGTAGCGCATGTTTAATGTTTCCCTCGACATGTTTTTGCAGAGCAGGGACAGCTTGCCTGCTGAAATAAAATCGGCTTGGCACATTATATTGTGGGAATGCCAATGCCATAAAGTTCCTGAAACTGTCAGTCTCCACCAGCTTGAATGACAGCATTTCAAGGGACAGGAGTTTTGCAAGGCCAGCATTCAGAGCCTGTGCTCGTGGATGGTTTGCCGAGTATGGCCGTCTTTTATCCCATGCCTGTGTTACCGATGGCTGTTTTTTGTTCTGGGAGTGTGACGATGACTGTGAACTTGCTGCAGTGGGTGGAATAACAGTTTCTCTATGGACAACAGTGACCGAGGTTCTTCCATGGAGATCCTGTGAGGAAGCCGAAACAGGTGTGTGAGAGCTGGAGGTAGAGGCTCGAACATGACCTAAAGATGTAGGTGCTGCTGTAGGTTGGCCTACATCTCCAGTGTGTCTTTGGAACTCAGCTACGTGCTTTGTCCGTACATGTGTCCACTATTTGTGGTATTCAGGTTCCTGATATTTTTACCTCTATTAACTTTTTGCTTACACAGCTTGCATTGAACATAGCAAATATCATCTACAAGTCTGTCAAAAAAGGACCACGCAGTGCAAGTCATGGGAGCGCCAATTTTGACAGTTCTAAGAGAACTGCTCCCAACAGGTGCCAAACTGGAGGCTACAGGCAAGCGAGTCTGCAGCCTACCTCTCCCTCCTCTTTGTACCGTTGGGACAATCTCTTCCTCAGAGCTGCTCCCACCACCTTCCTGTTGCTCACGCCATGTTGGGTCTCGGACTTCATCATCTCCACTACCCTCTTCCAACACCTGCTGCTGTTGGATGGTCTGGGCAGCACCATGCTCCACAAAACCTGGCACCTGAGTCTCATCATCATCATAAGATGCGTTCTGCGGTGTGCTGTCCATCGGCACTGGCTCACCCGCCTCTTCAGATTGAGAGAGACACAGCTGTTGCGCATCACTGCATACTCCCTCTTCTTCAAATTGCAGAATGCTGCTTGCCTGTGCCCGTGTTTGCGAGCCAACAGATTCTGAGAACAGAAGCAGAGACTCAGCTGGCTCCTGTACAGAACTCTCTGACTGCCTTGGCAATTTGACAGGCGGTGAACAGACAGATGGTTGCTCAACAGTGTTGTGTTCCTGAGAGGAGGTGGAAGGAATTGAAGTCGATGCATTGGCTGCCATCCAACCAACAACGGCTTCAATTTGTTCTTCCCGCAGCAGGGGGGCACGCCGAGCTCCTACCAAAGTGCGCATAAATGAACGCTCACGGGGATAAATGGTGGATGCTGTGTCACTGAGGGCGGCAGCAGACACAGAATCCCCACGTCCTCTCCCTGCTGAAACTCCACGGCCACGACCACGTGCCTTACTCACTGACTTCTTCATCTTGGTAGATTGATAAAGAAAGTCAGAAAAGTTATAAGGCCTAAGTGTGGTTATTACGCAGAGACTGAAGTGAACACTGAAACACAACTGTTCACAATCTGTGAAAGGCTACTCCTTTGTCTACTTCTATAGTGTTTGCAACCAATGTATTGTATACGGATGGAAGCGCGTCACACTAATAGATTATATTTTAAATGGAATGGAGCAGAAACAATTGGAGATAAATGAAAAGGATGAGCCACTGAGACACGCTCAGCAGAGTACAAGCAGCAGTGCTTGAACAAGTAACTGGAGCGTGATGTGCACTCAAAAAATAAAAAACACAGACTGAAGTGAACACTGAAACACAACTGTTCACAATCTGTGAAAGGCTACTCCTTTGTCTACTTCTATAGTGTTTGCAACCAATGTATTGTATACGGATGGAAGCGCGTCACACTAATAGTTTAATTGCATGGAGCTGCAAGAATTACACTGAAGGAAAAAAAAAATAGTCTGTGAGTGACATGTGCAGATGCCTACAGACAGCGTTGCATGCAGAGCAAACTGCAGCGTCACCTGCACTCACACACACCTTGCAGAGCTGTTAAAACAACACTGCAGGCAAAAGGAAGCTTTACACAGCGGTTGGTGCTAGCCTGCCTACAGCACAGTACACTAAATCGCAATCTCTAACTGTCCCTCAGAGTCAGCACAGCAGCGTTCTGTCCCTTACTGAATTCACAGCACAGTGACGCTAAAATGGCGGCGGCGCCTTTTATAGTGCATTCTGACATCATTTCAGCATCCAATCACAGCCATGCCATTAGTTAACATGACCGCAGCAGTACAGGATGTGCCAACACTTCTTAGGATTCCTCATTGGCTGACTAAAATCACATTGCCTCGCAAAGAATTATGGGAACTTCCGATTCCGGTATTCGATAAGACGAAAATATCGAAACGAATTATCGAAAAGCCGATAGAGCTAATATCGGCCGATAGCCGATATTTGCATTATCGTATCGCTCAACACTACTAAGGAACTTTTGAGTAGGATCACAAGGGAACCAGAACCTGAACCCATGCAGGTGGACTCTTTACAAAGACGGGTTAGTGATGCACGCAAAGAACATCGTATAAAGGAAAATCTATGTTTCTACTGTGGTAAGTCAGGGCACTTCATTATAAACTGCCCCAGCCGTTCTCGTAAGACTACTGCAGCAGTCATTCACTGTGAGTGTTGCGAGAGGAGCTCTGTCATGTCCGAGCCTCAGGCTCCAGAGAGATCTGCTGCAAGAGATCTTGATTTCTCGGACTTAAACTCTGTTAGTTCTGGGGACGATTACGGTATAAACGCTGCAATTTTTTAAGTTTCCTCAGCGGTGTCCCAGCTGAGTTGTAAAAGAAACAATTCTCATTGCTTCCTTTCCATCAAACTCTGGGTTGACTCAGTCTGGGTGTCTAGCTCTGCTATGATCGACTCAGGAGCAAGTGGAAATTTCATGGATATCTCCTTTGCTCTGAAACAGGGGATACGTTCAGTGAAGAAGGCTACTCCAGTACAGATGGAGACTGTGGATGGCTCTCTACTGACTTCTGGACCAGTGGATCAAGAAACAGAGCCTTTGAGGGTCCTTATGGGTAAAGATCATCAGGAGAAAATGTCTTTTTTGCTTATCTCTTCTCCCCACTTTCCCATTATTCTAGGGCTACCATGGCTGCAGGCGCAGAATCCTACGATTAACTGGGAGACCAAGGAATTACACTTTCCGGAGAAACAGATGAGTCAAGTATTTTCAGCTTGCTCTGTTCCTAAAGGAACCATGTCAGTCCCTGAACTACCAGCTGTATACCAAGACTATGTGGATTTATGTGACAAGAAGAACGCTGATCAGCTTCCTCCTCACCGTCCATATGATTGTCCAATTGAATTATTGCCTGGAGCCGAGATACCTTTTGGTAAGATCTACCCCCTAGCGGGGCCCGAGCTAAAAGCTTTGAAGGATTATATAGACGAAAATTTAGCCAAGGGCTTCATACGCCCCTCTTCATCTCCCGCAGGTGCACCCATCTTCTTTGTGAAGAAGAAAGATGGATCTCTGAGACCCTGCATAGACTATAGGGAACTCAATAAGGTTACTATTAGAAACCGTTATCCATTGCCTTTAATCCCTGAGTTGTTGGAGAGAGTGCGGCATGCCAAAATTTTCTCTAAATTGGATCTCCGTGGGGCCTATAACTTGGTCCGTATTAGACCGGGGGATGAATGGAAGACTGCTTTCAGGTCACGCTATGGACACTTTGAATATATAGTTATGCCTTTTGGTCTGAGTACCGCCCCAGCCACTTTCCAACACTTCGTGAATGATATCTTCAGGGATCTCCTAGATACATTTGTGGTGATTTATCTGGATGATATTCTAATTTTTTCTAACTCCACAGAGGAACATCATGGACATGTGAGAATGGTCTTAGAACGCCTAAGACAAAACCATCTCTACATCAAACTTGAAAAATGTGAATTCAATAGGACCGAAATTCAATTTCTGGGGTATGTACTATCTACGCAAGGGATTAGTATGGATGGAAGCAAGACCCAAGCCATCAAGGATTGGCCAGTTCCTAGAAATGTGAAGGAGGTGCAGCTTTCATCGGGTTTGCCAACTTCTATAGACGTTTCATTAAGAATTTTTCTGAGGTAGGTCACCTATCACCCAACTTACCCGGAAACAGTCTAGGTTCTCCTGGACCCCGCAAGCTCAGGAAGCATTTTCCTGTTTAAAGGATAAATTTACCACCGCACCTATCTTAGTACATCCCAACCCCGAGCTTGCCTTCATAATAGAGGTGGATGCTTCAGACTGTGCCGTTGGAGCTATACTCTCTCAGAGAACAGGTGAGAAGAATGTCTTGCATCCCTGTGCCTTCTTTTCCCAGCAGTTGTCTTCGGCTGAGAGGAACTACGATGTGGGCAATAGAGAATTGTTGGCCATTATTGCCACCTTCAAGGAATGGAGACACCTTCTTCAGGGAGCTGCACAGCAAATAGTCGTCCTGACAGACCATCGTAACCTTGAATTTATCAGGTCGGCTAAGTGCCTGACTCCTCGCCAGCCTCGCTGGAATCTTTTCCTAAACCAATTTAATTTTGTCATTTCTTATAGACCAGGATCGCGCAATGGAAAGGCTGATGCACTCTCTAGGATTCATTCAACAGAGACACGTCCACTTACTCCTCCTAAGACTATTCTTCCTGACTCTAGATTCCTGGGAGTGATTCATAATCAAGACCTACTTAAGGTCATCAAGGAAGCATACCATGCGGATTCTTTGTTGGCTCAACCCCCAAGGGACGTAAGTCTTGTCTTTAAGAATGGTGTGTGGATTCAGGGACAACGTCTGTATATACCTGAAACAGTCAGATTGAGAGTATTGCAACTCATCCACGATTCCAAGATAGCCGGGCATAGGGGAATTCTAAAGACACAAGAATTTCTTTCTCGTTTCTTTTGGTGGCCCACTTACAGGAAAGATGTCTTAAACTATGTCACTTCATGTGAAGTCTGTGCAAGATGCAAAACACCTTGCTCCTCACCAACTGGTCTGTTGCAACCTCTTCCCACCCCGTCCCGCCTGTGGGGATCCATTTCTATGGACTTCATTGTGGAGTTACCAACCTCTCAAGGGAAGAACACCATTCTAGTGGTGGTTGACCGTCTAACAAATGCAGCTCATTTTATCCCTTGTGTCGGCTTACCCACTGCAAAACAGACATCAGACTTGATGATTAAGAATGTGTTTCGCTTACATGGAGTACCGGATGAGGTCATTTCGGATTGAGGGGTGCAATTCACTTAAAGGTTTTGGCAAAATTTCTGTGCAGCATTGTGATATAGGAAAGATGTGTATCTTCGTACCGTGTTAGCCAGTAGATAGAATAATATTTAGACTTGAGAGTCCTCAGTGGTTGATACCTTTTAATGGCTAACTGAAAAGATGGTAACAAATTGCAAGCTTTCGAGACTACGCAGGTCTCTTCATCAGGCAAAGACTAAAACAAAAACTGAAGAATCACATATTTATACAGAAGAGGACACAGGAATAATGCAATAGGTAAGACATGTGACGTGAAGCAGAACTGTCATTATGGCAGAGGGATGAACATAAATATGACTAGTCATATTTATGTTCATCCCTCTGCCATAATGACAGTTCTGCTTCACGTCACATGTCTTACCTATTGCATTATTCCTGTGTCCTCTTGTGTATAAATATGTGATTCTTCAGTTTTTGTTTTAGTCTTTGCCTGATGAAGAGACCTGCGTAGTCTCGAAAGCTTGCAATTTGTTACATCTTTTCAGTTAGCCATTAAAAGGTATCAACCACTGAGGACTCTCAAGTCTAAATATTATATTGTGCAGCATTGGACATTAAAGTAAACCTTTCTTCTGCTTTTCATCCCCAGACTAATGGACAGACAGAACGAACCAATCAGACCCTGGAGCAGTATCTCCGCTGTTTTATCTGCCACCTACAGGATGATTGGGTGGATCTACTTCCACTGGCTGAGTTCTCCTATAACAACTCTCAGAGCCCCTTTCACTAAGCAGTCTCCTTTTTACTCCAATCTAGGTTATCATCCTAACATTCTTCCTCGATTTCCCATAGATACGCCCTTGCCAGCAGTGGCTGAAAGAATCACTTCTTTACAAAAGAATATGGATCTTCTAAAGAAAATCTAGAATTGGCTCAGGAAAGGTACAAGAAAGCAGCAGATAAATTTCGTAAACCTGCACCAGCTTTCAAGGTAGGAGATTTGGTCTGGCTGTCAACCAGAAATCTTAAATTAAAGATTCCATCGTCTAAATTGGGACATAAGTACATTGGACCTTATAAGATCAATAAGATTATAAGTGCTGTTGCTTGTCGTCTTCAACTGCCCAGAACTATGAGAATCCACCCTGTCTTTCATGTATCCCTACTAAAGGCTGCAACACCCAATACGTTTCCTGGACGTTCTTCTCCTTGCCCTGACCCAGTGCTGGTCGATGGTCAGGAAGAATTTATGGTGGAAAGGATTCTAGATTCCAGGTTGTACAGAAATCAGTTGCAATATTTGATTAAATGGCAGGGCTACCCAGTGGAGGACAACTCATGGGAACCAGTCAATAATGTAAATGCTCCTCGCCTGCTCCGCAAGTTTCATCAGAGGTACCCTGACAAGCCTGGTCTGAGGTCATCCGGAGGTTGTCCCTAAGGGGGAGTAATGTAAGGTTCTTTGTCTCTGTTGACATGTTCCTTGAAACTCAGTTTTTCGTCGGCCATTTTGCTTTCTGTCTTTCTGCAGCTCTTGCCCTCAGTTAATATGGAGTTTCCAGTTTTCATGTTCCCGCCCTGATTCTTCCCTCTTGCTTCTTAAGCAGCCTCAGCTGAACAATCAGTGCTCCTGAATCAAGCCTCAGTCAGTCTGTGACCTGACTCCTGGAAGCCTTGGTCTTGTACTCCAGCTATTCCCTACTGAGGTACCTTGGAACACTTTTGGACTCTGGAAACCTGCTGTTTGGTGAATCCATGTTTGCAGAGGAATTACGGTACAGAGAAGAGATCCTGAACCTGCTTTGGAGATTTATTGTAGTGCTTGAAGTTACTCTGGCCTGCTGTGTCTCCTGTCGCTGTTCCTGCAAACTGTGTGAACTTTTCAGCATGCTTGTATGAAGTAATACAAGTCATTTCATTTCAACCTATGTCTCCTGTGTTTTCCTCGCACCCAAGCACAAGACGCTATAGGAACTGTACATAATACATGACAATAGTGTTTGCAACCAATGTATTGTATACGGATGGAAGCGCGTCACACTAATAGATTAGATTTTTTTCAAATATAATTTAGCAGCACCAATTAGAGAAAAATGTAAAGGATGAGGCAGTGACACACGCTCAGCAGACTACAACCAGCATTGGTTGAAGAACTAACTGGAGCGTAATCTGCACTCAAAAAATGAAAAGCTCACAGACTACAGTGAACACTGCAGACAACTGTTCAGTAGCTGTGAAAGGCCCCTTTGTGTACTTCTATAGTGTTTGCAACCAATGTATTGTATACGGATGGAAGCGCGTCACACTAATAGATTAGATTTTTGTCAAATATAATGGAGCAGCACCAATTAGAGAAAAATGTGAAAGGATGAGGCAGTGACACCACGCTCAGCAGACTACAACCAGCAGTGGTTGAAGAACTAACTGGAGCGTAATCTGCACTCAAAAATGAAAAGCTCACAGACTACAGTGAACACTGCAGACAACTGTTCAGTAGCTGTGAAAGGCCCCTTTGTGTACTTCTATAGTGTTTGCAACCAATGTATTGTATATGGATGGAAGCGCGTCACACTAATAGATTAGATTTTTTTCAAATATAATGGAGCGCACCAATTCCACAAAATAAAAAAAAAAAAAAGAGTCATGAGTGACACGTGCAGATGCCTACAAACAGCGGGTGGATCAGAGCAAACGAGGTCACCTGCACCCACACACACCTTGCACAAGCTTTAAAACAACACGGCAAAAGGAAGCTTTACACAGCGGTTGGTAAACACCTGCCTAAAGCCCAGTACACAAAACGCAATGTTCTAACGGGTCCCTCAAAGTCGCAGAACAGCGTTCTGTCCCTAACTAGTTCCACACAGTGACGCTAAAACGGCGGCGGGCGCCTTTTATAAGCATTCTGACATCATTTCAGCAGCCAATCACAGCCATGCCATAGTTAAATGACCGCACATTACAGGATGCCCAAAACCATAAATTCCTCATTGGCTGCAAAATCACATTGCCTCTCAAAAATTATGGAACTTCCCGATTCCGTATACGATATTGGAAAAAAAAACGGAACTAAGTATCGGAATTCCCATACAGCGAATACGGCCGATACCCGATACTTGCGTACCAATGCTCAACACTACCTGCTGCACAAACTCCTCTTAACAGTTGTTGTAGGATGTGTCGCTGCTAAACTCTGTGTGGCTTTACCTGGCTCTAACGAGCTGCTGAAACCTCGATTTCTGAGGCGGCTCATAAACTTATCCTCAAAGCAGAGGTGACTCTTGTTTCCATTCCTGGGGGGTCCTCATGGACCATTTCTTTTTTGTTGAGGGTTTTTGCAAATGCACTTGGGGACACTTTAAAAGTTTCCCCAATTTTCGACTGACGCCCTTAATTCTTAAAGTAAGATGGCCACCCGTTTTTCTTTACTTACTGCTTTTTTCTCCATAATACAAATCAAAGTCAAATTCAGTCGAACATCACTGTGTATCTACCAGATTCTCACAACCAACTGATGGTCCCAACCCCATTTATAAGCCAAAATCCCTTCCGCCTTGACACAGCGTTTGTGTCATGAAAAGGATCGGTTCCTCATTCGGGTGCCGGGTCACTGGAAGGTCACCCACCCGCAGGCACAAGATCTTTGTGCTTCACTACAGGGGGGTTGGTTAACTCCCACGGGCTAGATCGCCTGATTTGGCTGTAAAAATGAAACGTGCCCCCCTTTTCCGTCCCCCTGCGGTGCCCAAACAGGGGTTTTTACCCCCACATATGGGGTATCACTTTCTCAGGAAAAAATTGCACAACAACTTTGGGGTCTAATTTCTCCTATACACTGGAAAAAAATTGGGGTCTAAAAAAATTTTTTTGTGGAAAAAAAAATTTTTTATTTTCACACCGCGTAAAACTTCTGGTGAAGAACTTGGAGATTCAAAGTGCTCACCACCATCTAAGGGGGTTCCTTGGGGTATCTAGTTTCCAAAATGGGGTCATTTGGGGGTTTTTTTACTGTTTAGGCACATCATGGCTCTCAACTTTAACATGACGCCGCAGACCAATCCCACAAGTCGGCATTTCAAAACGTCCTACTTCCCTTTCGAGTCCCAAATGTGCCCATTCAGTAGTTTTCTCCCCAAAAGGGAATCAGCGTACTCAGGACAATTGGACAACAACTTTTGGGGTCCAATTTCTTCTGTTTTTTTTCTTGCCCACGTTAAAACTTCTGTGTACACTTGGGGTTCAAAGGCTCCTACACATCTAGAAAATTCCTGCGGTGTCTATTTCCAAAATGGGGCCCACTTGTTGGGTTCTACTGTTTGGCACACAGGAGTCTGCAAACGAAAATGATCCCGCAGACCATTCCATCAAATCACATTTCAAAAGCACTACTTCCCTTCCAGCCCCAACTGGCCCGAAAAAATGGTTCCCCCCACATAGGGGTCCATGTACTCAAGACAAACTGTACAACAACTTTTGGGGCCCAATTTCTTCTTTTACCCTTTTATTTTCTCTGCTCTGCGTTTATAAACTTCTGTGAACACTTGGGGGTTCAAAGGCTCACTACACATCTGATAAGCCCCTTTGGGGGGGCTAGTTTCAAAATGCGGTCACTTGTGGGTTTTCACTTTTAGGCACATCAGGGGCTCGTAAATCAACAGACCCCCCGCAAACATTCCATCAAGTCTACATTCTAAAATGGCGCTACTTCCCTTCGAGCCCTCCGTCGCAAAACAGTGTTTTACCACAATGAGGTATTTTTGTACTCAGGAAAATTGCCCAACAAAATTTTAGACCATTTTATCCTTTCCCATGAAAAAATGAAAAATTATCTAAAATAAAATTAAAATTCCATTTTTTCCTTCCACTTGCTTTAGTTCCTGTGAAGCACCTGAAGGGTTAATAATCTCTTGAAGTATTTTTTAGTAACCTTGAGGGTGCAGTTTTATAATATGTCACTTTTGGGTTTTTCTACCATAAACCCCTCAAATTTACTTCAAATGTGAATGGTCCAAAAAAAAATGGTTTTGTAAATTTTGCTTAAAAAAGAAAATCCTGGTCAACTTTTAACCCTTAAATTCCTAACAAAAAAAAATTTTTCCAAAAATTTTTCTGATGTAAATAGACATGTGGGGAAATGTAATTTATTAACTGTTTGTTCACATAACTCCTGTTTTTAAAAGAAAAAAATTCAAAATTTGAAAAATTTCTAAATTTTTAAAATTTTTGGCAAAATTTCCATTTTTTCACAAATAAACGCAAAAAATTATCGACCTAAATTTACCCCTAACATGAAGCCAAAAATGTCACGAAAAAAAAAGTCTCAGAATCGCTAATCCTTGAAGCATTCCTGAGTTATTACCTCTTTAAAGGACACTGGTCAGAATTGCAAAAAAGGCAAGGTCATGAGGGTTTAAACCTACAAGGCACACCTGTGAAGTGAAAACGATTTCCGGTACACCCTTGAACTCATCAAGAGAAATGCCAAGAGTGTGCAAAAACAGGCATCAAAGCAAAAGGAGGCACTTTGAAGAACCTAGAGTATAAACATTTAATTTCGTTGTTTACAATTTTTTGTTAAGTATATAATTCCACATGTTTAATTCATATTTTGATGCCTTCCTGTGAATTTACAATCTTCATAGTCATGAAAAATACAGAAAAATATTAAATAGAAGGTTGGGCCAAAAATTTCGGTCTGTACGTACAATATATTATATATATATATATATATATATATATAATAAATATTCATAAGAGATAGAAGAAAACCAATTTCAGCACCGATTATGTGAAATACGCATAGCCACGGGGTAAAGAGATGGATTATGACATAAATACAAAAATAATAGGTAGATAATAGAGTCTGTGACAAATACAATTAGTACAGTGTAAATGCAGCTTACTGTACATGTAAAAAACGTATTTAATTAATAAAAGGTTATTTTTCGAAAGAATGGTGTGGCTCCAGTTAATTTTCGTAATCAGCAGAGGAAAGCGACGGCTGTGGGGGCGATGTCTATAGCTTGGGATGGGGGTAATAGCCAGAACTTCCCAGGCTGTTAATATCAGCTCACGCTGTATATTGTATTAATGGCTATTAAATTGGGGGACACTAAAAAAATGAAGAAGGGGGCCCTCAATAATTACAAACCAACAAAGGCTAGCAGACAGCATGGGCGATATAAAAGCCAAAAAGGGCCTATACTGGCCCCCCAGGCTAAAATCATCAGCTTCAGCTGCCTCAGAAAAAGCAATCTCTAAAATCCCAATTCAGGAATTCCCTCTCCTTTCAACATCCCTGAGGGGTGTCAATGGGTATTTTTGGGGGGAAGATGCCCCTTTGTTTTGTCATTACATAACCCCGGGGTAATAATGGAGGGGGCGAAAATAAGATCCCCCCCTAATCCCCAACCAAAATTGCATAAACACCCACCAAGAAAAAGTCCTTTTGGGGTTTTTCACAAACCACTCCCAAAAGTCCTTCATTTTAGATTAAGACAGGGCCCATTATAAGAAAAGTCGGGCAATCAGGCTGGTTCAGTTTTAGAGCAGCCTGGCACGTACTTTCTCACCAACTCCCTTTTTATTAAACCCCAAAACGTTAATAGAAAACAATGGGGTGGAGCAGGGGCCCTAAAGAAACATTAAAGATATGGGGGAATGTATAGTATCCAACATCGATTTGGTTCCTGTTCCTTCAGCCAGCTCGCCCCGAATGATTAACTTTTGGCTGATGCAATTTCCCCCTTGGGGGAATTTCCGGATCCTTTTACCCTTTCCAGGGGGGGTCTCTAACAAACCCCACGTAGAAGGGGAAACTTATGGTTTAAAATATAAAAAAGGGGAAGCTAGCACAAAAGCATCACATAAAAAAAAAAAAAAACATTATAAAATTTCAAAAATATTTTTTAAAACCCCGCCCTTTTCCCCCAAACCCCTAATTTTCCCTTCAGGGGGGGGCCTTTTTAATTTTCCCCTTGTTTGGGGGGGGAAAGGGGGTTTTTTCACTTTTTATTTAGAAGGGGCCCCCCGGTAGGGCGCCCCCAGACAAAAAGGGGCCCTACTTAGCAGACACATGGGTTTTCACAACCGCCCTAAACTAAATCTCTTAGTTGAACTTTTCCCTAGGGGTCTTTGGGGGTTATCCGAGGGAATATTTTTTTCCATGTCCTCTTTTCTTAAAATCATTATATAACGGGGTTGGTTTCCTGTTAAGAAAGTACCGACAGGGGGCCGCGCTGGTGATAGCTTTCTGTATAGAGGTACAAACAACACGGGGCCACTAACCCCCGAAAACCCGGACCCGCCAATTACAAACCGGGCCCGCTGGAGGAACCCCAAAGACCCCCAACCAAAGAGAAAAAGGGGGTCTCCCCCCCTTTTTTCCCTTTAAAATTTTCCCGGCCATTTTTTTAATTTTTTGTAAGGGCCCCCCAAAGGTTTTACCATTAACCCCAAATTCGAGGGAAATGGGGACAGCATTTTCTCCTATCATCCCACAGACCCCACCTTTTTCAGCTAAATCATTTTCAAGGGGCCAGTCTATTTTGAAAGTCATTCTTTGTTTTGGGCCCGGGGTTTTAAAATATACCCTGGAAAAAAAAACTTGACAAAAAAAATAAACCTTTGCTCGGTGTAGTATATATAATTTTTTCCCAAACTACATTTTTAAATTTATCTGCACATTTTGGGAAAAGAACGGGGAAAACCCCCAGGGGCTGATTCTGACTTTTTAAAATTTGTCTGGGAACCCCCCCCAAAAACCCCCATGGGATCTATAAAAACTTTTTGGGTCCCAGCATAACCGGTTGGGGGAACTGACCCAATCCCTTTTTTTTTCCCTTTCTGTAAAAAGTGGGCTATTTTCTCGGGGGCCAGGGGTCTTTCTCACGGTCCCCTTTTAAAAAAAAAAAACCCCGTCTCCAGGCCCAGGCTGGTTGGGGTCCCAGGGGCCAGGTTCGGAAATTTTTGGGGAAAGAACTGAAAACATTACCCCAAAAACTTTCTTGAGTCCCCTTTTTTCCCCAAACCCTTTTTAAAGGGCTTAAAAAATGGTTTTTCATTTCCAGTGCTTGGAAAAGGGGAAAAAAACCTAAGCAAGGGGCTTTGCCAAAAAAATATTTCCCCAAAGGAGAAAATTCCCCCTTTTTCCCATTTGGAGTGTACCTTACTGAGTAAAGGGCTAATGGAAAAAATTCAGGGGCCCAAATTTCCCTTTTTTTGCCATTGCCTTTTTGGATTTTTTAATTTTAAATTCCCCCCTTTTGTCCTTCTACTTTTTTCCCTGCTTTTGGAAATATGGGGGGGGAAAAAATTTTTAAAACCCAGAGCTGTCAAGGGGCCCTTTATTATTTCACCTGTGAAATGTGAACCCTGTTTTCTTTTGATTAAAACCTTTTTTAAAGGGAGGGGTCGAAAAACCCGTACCTCTTTTTTACTGGGGCCGCAGCTCTACCCCTGAGCTA
>JARQOD010002465.1:0-77443 GCA_033576555.1 Oophaga sylvatica
TTTTAATCCCCAAAAGAAAGAGACATGGCTTACCAGCAATGTAAAAGGTTGTTACAAATGCAGTGGATGTATTGCTTGGCCGGTTCTGGCTACAGGAGGATCATTTACGAGCTGTGTTACGAATAGAACCTATGAAATCCGACATTTCATTATTTTGTCGCACCAAGGGTGTGATTTATAAAGCTACCTGCCCGTGTAATCTGGAATACATAGGAAAGACCATTCGAGAATTCAGAAGTGTCGGGTTCAAAATGACAAACCACTCATCCTCCAGTCACCCCAGATTAGACTAAGAGCACGGGTCGACCGAGAATGAATCAGGCAATACGCTGGTTCAGACTTCAGAACGTGCCCTAAAGAAAATGGTGCTATTAGGCGGCCATCTCCAGTAAGCACTGAACTCTTTATTCACGTACATAAGATTACATACACAGAATATTGGGGTGGAGTAAAGGCGGGATTGAGGAGAAAGAGATAAACTGAGTCATCCTAATTGGTCCTTAGATCTTCTTCTAAGTCCTCCTTGATGTGTTGTCATCCTCAGTTTCGTTTCTTGAAGAAAGATTCTATTGTTCTCGTGTATCATGTATTTCCTCAATTCTCCAAAGGTGGGGGCATTTCAGTAGATCCACTTCAATTTAGTGTAATACAGTGATAGGACACAAGATGGAGACAAACACCAGCAGATACTAACATTGTAATAATATCATTTAAGGGAAACTTCGTGTTTACAAAATACATATACACACTATAAATATAAAAGTATAGTAGAAAATTATATTTTACCTTGACAATCCCCCCTAAACACTAAGTTTTTCCCTTAATTTATGCGGCCTTCGAGACTGTCCATGTGTGGGGACAGGGGTAATGGATTTCTTCGCTTGGTCATTTTAGAAACTGGCCCCTTATGGACCGCCCCCAAACAACCAAGTCCCTACCAAACCTGCACATGGAGTTCTCCCACTATCCCTAAACTAAATCTCTTATTTCCATTTGTATTTTGTTATAGGGGTTTTATCAGGTTTATCCTGCGGAGTATATTTCTCCATATCACCATTATCAGTGTCTTCATATAGTAGCGACACAACTTCCTGATGAAGGAAAGTACCTGAGGAGGCGGCTGCATTGGTCACAGCTTTCCTATACATAGATATCACACAACATAGAATTATCAATCCTAGCACCAAAAGCCCTGTTACCACTAAGCAGGCTTGTTGGAGAAATTCTTTAAGTCCTCCAAGCCATCTTAAGAAGAAAGAGGTATCTACTTCTGCATTGGCTTTTATTTCCTCAGCCAGATTTTTAATCTCTGTAAGGGCCACTATAGTTTTACCATTGACTCCAGAATTCTGAGGAATATAAGTACAACATTTTTCCCCTATCATCCCACAGACTTCATCTTTTTCAGCTAGAATCATGTCAATGGCCAGTCTATTTTAAAGAGTCAGTCTTTTGTTTTGGGCCCAGTTTCTCAACTATACCCTGGAAAGCATCTTGACTAAAATTGATATTGATAAATCTTTGCTTGGTGTAGTATATATATTTTATCCAATCTACATTGTAATTGATCTGCACAGTTGGGATGAAAGAACGGAAACCCGCCAGGATCTGATTCTGAGCTTTGTATTTGTCTGGGACCCCCCTAGGAACACCTATGGAATCCATATAAACTTTGGGATCCTCAACATAACCGGTGTGCAGCTGACCTAGACTCCTTCTTTTTCTGGATATCAGTGGAGCTATATTCTCGGATCCAGACTCTTTCTCACGTGTCTTTTAATGACTACCTAGTCTCCGGGCTGCAGGCTGTGACTCCCAGGATCCTGGTTCGGATCTGGAAGAGAACTGAAAACATTATCATATACTTTCTTGAGTCTTTTATACAAATCCCTTACATATGAGCTTAATACATGGTTACTTATTTCCAATGCTTGGGAAAAGAAACATCCTAAACTAAGCACTTTGCCAAATAGTACTTTATACGGAGAAAGTCCAGTTTTTCTACTTGGAGTGTACCTTACTGAGTATAGGGCTAATGGTAAACATTCAGGCCAAGATTTCCCTGTTTCAGCCATGGCCTTTTAGATTTTTAACTTCAATATCCCATTTAGTCTTTCTACTTTTCCACTGCTTTGTGGATGATATGGGGTATGAAAAGCTTGTTGAATTCCCAGAGCTGTCAAGACTTCATTCATTATTTCACCTGTGAAATGTGTACCTCTGTCACTTTCGATCACCTCTGGTACTCCATACCTGCACACCACCTCCGCAAGCAGCTTCTTTGCGGTTGCCGCAGCCGTAGCCTTGGCAATCGGGAAAGCCTCCGGCCAACCTGAGAATAAATCAAAAACACACCAACACATACTCCCATGAACCTGATTTTTGGCAGCTGAATATAATCAATCTGCAGTCTCTGGAAATAATAGAAGGGCCGAGGGGCATGTTTGGGTGGTGTCTTAACTACCCTTCTCTTATTATGTGTAGCACATACCATGCATCCCTGGATCAAACCTTCTATACAGGTGGAAAAGCCTGGTGCCGCCCAATGCTTCTGCATCACGCTCATTACAGCAGTTTTGGACTGGTGGGTTGGCCCATGTAACATCTGGGCGACCACAGGGTACAACGCTCTTAGAAGGCATCGGCGCATCCCTCTTCCCCATATCCCAGTTGCTGCATTCAGACATGCACCTTCTTTTTGCCACTTTTCTACTTCCTCCTGGCGCACCTGAGCCTGCATCTGGGCTAAGGTATCCTCCGACACAAAGGGATTTTTGGGAGCGCTTACCTGGTGCATCGTTACCCCTTGGAGTGGTCTACTGGCTGCCGTTTTTGCTGCTGCATCGGCCATTGCGTTTCCTTTACTCACCTGATCAGTGCATCTGGTATGTGCTTTAACTTTTATGACAGCTACCTCTTTTGGTAATTGTAATGCATCAATTAACTGCTGGACTGCGTCAGCATTTTTAATGGGATGTCCTGCTGCCGTCAGGAATCCTCTAGATTTCCAAATTGGACCAAAATCATGAGCTATACCGAATGCGTATCTAGAATCTGTGTAGATGTTAACAATTCTACCTTCAGCTATCTTACAGGCCTCGGTCAGAGCCTTAAATTCAGCCTCCTGGGCCGACTGATGTGGGAGCATTGGTTCTGCTTTGATCACTGCATTCAGGGAGACGATGGCATACCTGGTGTGGAAGGTACCTGAGTCATCTTGGTGGCGAGATCCATCTACAAAAAATTCAAAATCAGCATTAAGTCTCTCAGTTTCAAACACTGTGGGTAGACCTGCTGTTTCTTGTGCCATAAGCTGAACACAGTCTTGAGGAATCTCCTCTCTTGGATCTTCTTTGTACAATACCTGACCTGACCCCTCCTTTAGATCCGAGAGAGGTAACAACGTGGCAGGATTAAGTGTGGTACATCTCTGCAAAGAAACATTTGGAGGCATTAAAAGTGCACATTGCAATCAAAGATGACGTGCAGCTGAAAAATGTGCCGACTGCACCTGGTTCAGTATAGTGTATACATCATGAGGTGTAAGTGCTGTCAGTGGATAATCAAGAACGATATCTGATGATTTGTGGAGCAATAGTCCTACAGCATGTACCGCCCGTACACAGGACGGGGTACCCCTAGCCACTGCATCTAGTCTTTCACTGAAACAGGCCACTGGCCTTTGATTGTCACCATGTAACTGAGTCAATACTCCTGCCGCGTGTCCCCGCTGTTCATAAAGATACAGGATGAATGGTAGTTCATAGTTGGGGGTTCCTAGCGCTGGAGCTGCCACAATCCTGTTTTTGAGAGAAAAATAAAAACCGTCTATACCTTCAGGAGTTAGTTTAAAAAGCACAATGGTGATACAGTCATAGAGAGGCTGCATGAAGATTGATACAGCATGTATCCACTGTCTGCAGTAGAAAATCAGTCTAAGAAATATCCTAAGAGCGGCAACATTAACAGGAATAGGAAAGTTCTGTACAGCTTCTTTGCGAGCGCTGGTCCGATGTCGTTCCCCCTGGTATAATGCAATGTCCCAAAAAGATAACTGAAGATTTACAAAATTGCAGTTTATCCTTTAACGCTTACAACCTGCTTGGTACAAAAACAACATAAGTAATATTGTTGCAATACGACACTGTTTCCTGGAGGGGGCACAAATCAGTAAATCATCAACATATTATAAAAATAACATTGGCAAAATCAATAACTGTAAACTAAGCAGCATCCTGAGATATCTGGAACAAAAGTGTGTATATATATATATATATTTTATATATATATATATATATATATATTGTACCAGCCAATACATAGAGAGTTAAATCTCGTAGTTGAAGGGGAAGCTGGAGTTTTTTTTTTTTTTCTGTTAAGGCTACTGATAAGAACCTAGCTGCAGGCCTGCTGCCGAAGGTGGGGGCTAGGTTTTAACATCACTTGCTACCAGTTTCTGTATCTGCTGACTGGCTGCACCCTTAATCTGCCCACATCTGTTTTATCTGAAGCCCAGAAATCATGCGGTATCACACCTTCTAACATTGAAGGAAATTCATTTGTCCTCTTCTGTAATTACTGAATTGTCTGCCCCCGTGTCCACTTGGAACTCAACCTCATGTCCCCCTGGTGTTCACCTGCACTGTGCATTTAGGAGTGGGGGGGTAAGGAGACAAGGGGGTTCATGTGCAAGCTACCTCTTTTTGCCTGCGCTAAATCATGTTGTGCCCCTGTGCTATTCTCGCTAGATCCTCTGCTTTAACTGATCTCCAATCTGGTCTACTTACTTTCTCTGCCTGTCTATCTTTCTTCTCACGTACTCTGACCTTCGATTCTTACATGCCTAGCCCTTCGATTCTTACGTACTGTGTCTATTCCAAAAACATATTCAACAGAGGTGATTAGAAATCTGAAACCTACTGCACTCTGGCTCTGCGTCTCTATGCTGAATGCTGATGGGAGGGGGTAAGTCGGGCCGCTGCGCAGTTTGTGTGTCCTCTCTCCCTCAGCCTTCAGCTTCCTTATCTGTAGAATGACCTTGGTCTAAAGGAAAATGCCATCTCGCTGCTGCCAGCACTTATCTCTGCTTGCTGTCACTGACTCCTGCATTCTTAGATCCGTTCCTACAAATATAATACTTGTATATCTCATTTATCAATCTATTGTATCTAGCTTCATCTGCCAATTTTCCCTTTTTCTGTTTTCTATCCCACATCTAACCAATCATAACAGTTTTCATTCCTGGGCGGGTGACATAGAGATAAAATATCCCTTTTCCCCTAAGTTTAATATATTGATCCCTTGAAATCATTCCTATCACAGTTGAATATTTGATAGAAATCGAACTTAAAGATAACCACAGGGGTTGTAGTATTAACCCAGAAGGTGGGCATGCTGGCACTACTGGAGATCAGGATATAGCTCAAAAGGATATGTATATCAGAAACTTCATGACTGCTGATTAATCTTGTCCTTCTTGTAGTGGGAGGTGTGAATCCAGGTGCTCTTGCCCTCGAGCTTCGGGCAGTAGGGGTGGACAGGATCACAGTGTAGGGACCCTCAAATCTGGGCTGGAGACAGTCTCTTCCCATAAATTTTTATATATATAAGGTCATCAGGCGAGAAATCATGCACCGTGTCACCTGTAAATTCTGGGAGAGAAGCAGACACTGCAGAGTGGGTGTTAGTTAACTCTTTAGACAAAGCAATCACAAATTTACTACTTTATCATTGGTTTCAAATAATTCCTGGTGCCTAATGTCTTCTGTTTTTAACATACCAGCATGATGGAGTATTGAATGTATGGTGGCCCGAAGGGTGGCCCGTGACTCATTTGAGTTTAGAGGATCATGGACTGGACCTACTGCATGGATGATGATATCAGCGGGAAGGTCCCCTGCATGGGTTGTCAGAGTCTGTCCAGGTGGCAAAGGGTCATGAGTGTGTATATGAGCCATGCATTCTGCAGTGACGATGGGACCACCAGCTTGGGCTATTAATAGAGCCAGACCCCCTTTCTTGGAGCAGTTTGAGTTGGCAGGACTAACTATAACACCAACCCGATGTGTCAGGATATCACCGTACCCTATGGACAATGTCACTGGATTTCCATTGTGGTCTGTGTAATGCTGTGAATGGCTGGGATACCAGTTTTCAAGTACACAGGGAGCTGGGGGCCTGACCGGGGTTTCCGTGAATCTTACAGAACGACTGTCCTCTCTGAAGATTTGTGAAGGAGAGGAAGGTGCCTTATCTCTGAAGTAGGGGTGGAATAGGCCCTAGGACCAGGGGTTAACAATGGTGGTGGGGGAATGGAGGAGGGAAGAAAAGATACTGGTGCTGCTGGGGATAGTGGTAGCTGTTGAGGGGCCCACCCCTCTTCTATCTCCTGATCCTCCTCCCCTTCATTAGATCCATAATATCATGGCGGCGGCTTCTGATCATTGTTTGAAAAACTGAAGATTCATGCATTGCAGCAATGGCCGGGTTGGGGTGTGTAAAAGGGAACAATGGTGTTGCATCTGGTGCCATGCTGGGAGCTGTGGCCTGCACAGATGCAGGCGGGGGCTGGTAGTAGGCCCCGGTTGGTGTCAGCAAGGGATATAGGCCTGACTGGGTGTGCTTGGGTGTCTCAAGATGGCCGCCGGAGGAGATGGGGTGTTGGTCATTTCCGGGTGTATTAAGATGGCCACTGGGTTTACCAAAATGGCCGCTGGGTGTGGGAGGGGCGATGGGCTGGGCATTACACCAGGAGCGACCCGCCCCACAGACACGGCAGGTCTCCGCCCAGGGCGGATTCTGTTCACCACACACATGACAGGTCCAACCTCCCTTTGTTCTAAGATCGGCACCATTATAGGGCGGTGGCCGAGGGCTTGGAGCGGCCATTTTAGTTACATCAACAAGATCATATGCAGAGCATTTTACATATCCGAACAAAGGCTCAGCACTTTCCGAACCTCCTTATTCCATCTACCTCTTTCCAACCCTCAACTTTCAAATCATTTACTACTCTCAAATGTGCTTGGGCTTGATACAAGAGCCCCTGATCTCTCAACTTTCCCTCATTCTGTGCGACAAAGTCTTTCCACACTGAAGGCTGAAATCTGCTCATACTCGGTAAGCTCACTTTCTTAACAGCCTTCTTGCCTCCACGTGATTCCATCAATTCAACCACTCCCAAAGCACCACCCTCTAACTTATGGAGTTTTTTCAGATTTAAACAGACGCATCATGATTTAACAGAGTGAAATGATCTGTCGCGACTCAGACCACCGGTGCCACTTGCAGGTCACCACCCGTCAATACAGAGTCCCCGCTCCATGTGTTGACAAGACAAAAAGTCCCTGCTCAATTTGTCCCTTCCCTAACTGTGGGTGATAACTTTACAGCACAGTCCACCGTAACACTCTACACAGTACAGAGTCCCCGCTCCATGCACTGACACTGGGGCTTCTCCTAATGAGACTCCCCGTGTTGGACAAAGAGCCCCTGCTCCATTTGTCACTTCTCAGACGAAGAGCCCCGGCTCCATTCGTCACTGATTAGACTATCATGTGCGTCTTCTATCCCACTCAACACTTCAAGAATCTAAAATTTGTCCCAACTTTATTCTAACAGTCACGGGAGGCAATTATCTACATAAAGGTACAGTGACCGGAGGAGGAGGAACGTGGTGTTTTGACTCAAGCACGTGCAGGCAATGCAACGTCACTCGGTCACACTTGCTGGTTCGTGGCGTGGGATTGCCCTTGGTCTCACCACTCAACCAGTCACCCATCCAGACCCAAAAAGACAATACAGCTTAAGCCCACAATGACTGACACACAGGCAAGTGGGACGCATATAAAATATATGATCCCAACTTACCGTGTTCAACGGAGGCTGCAGTCCTCGCATTCAGTCACCGCGGGCAACACCGCAAAGTCCTCGGGACGGGTCCGGACGGGCGGCAATCCACGGCCCCACGTTGGGCGCCAATTGTCGGGTTCAAAATGACAAACCACTCATCCTCCAGTCACCCCAGATTAGACTAAGAGCACGGGTCGACCGAGAATGAATCAGGCAATACGCTGGTTCAGACTTCAGAACGTGCCCTAAAGAAAATGGTGCTATTAGGCGGCCATCTCCAGTAAGCACTGAACTCTTTATTCACGTACATAAGATTACATACACAGAATATTGGGGTGGAGTAAAGGCGGGATTGAGGAGAAAGAGATAAACTGAGTCATCCTAATTGGTCCTTAGATCTTCTTCTAAGTCCTCCTTGATGTGTTGTCATCCTCAGTTTCGTTTCTTGAAGAAAGATTCTATTGTTCTCGTGTATCATGTATTTCCTCAATTCTCCAAAGGTGGGGGCATTTCAGTAGATCCACTTCAATTTAGTGTAATACAGTGATAGGACACAAGATGGAGACAAACACCAGCAGATACTAACATTGTAATAATATCATTTAAGGGAAACTTCGTGTTTACAAAATACATATACACACTATAAATATAAAAGTATAGTAGAAAATTATATTTTACCTTGACAGAAGAAGAATAGGTGAACATCTGCGAGATATAGCCCTAAAGAGAGACACACCCCTAGCTAGACACATGGTTAGCCAACATGAGGGGGAAACGACGGGTCTCAAATTCATCGGCATTGATAAAATAGGAGCACCAAAGAGGGGCGGCAACTAGAACAGGAGAATTTTACAGAGTGAAACAAAATGGATCTATCAGCTAAAAACACAACAGCCTTTAGTCCTCAATGAAAATTAACATACGGTTGCTATTGTATGAACATTTTGAATATTCTGCCTCTGCTTATTCAGCTCCCGCTCTATTTCGCCTCTTCTTCCAGCTCTCCCTTTTCCCAATTTGATGTAATCCTTTCATTGATGTAATCTCTTTCACACCTATTCTAGGCTTAGAATAGGGTGTGATAGGGAAAAACAGGGTCAGCCGCCGAGGAGTGGGGGCGCCAAAATTCGTCCTTCTTAGGGTGCCAACCTCCACGGTTAGGTAGGGCATACCAGATCTGATAGGGATATTTAGCCCCAATTTGTTTTTGTTTTCTGTTTCCCCCCCTCCCTCTACCTATCTCCAATGTCCTCTATTACATCTTCATATTCAATAATGGTGCTTTGAACTCAGATAACCACCAATTCCATTGTAAGGAACCTGTAAATCCTCAGGAGATTTAAATTATTTCTTTATGATTCTGTTTCTCTATTAATGATTTTTTCTGGAGTCAATATCGACGGAATTTATCCAAAATTCTTACCATCATACTTTGTGTAGTTGCTGATCTTATAGAGATGTATCATTAAATGCGGTTCGTTGACCCTTTTTCAAAATAACTCTATGTACTCAAAAAGTTCTCCTGTATTAATTTACGATTACAGTGTCAATATACAGTATTGGAAATTTGAAGGATATATTGACTATCTGTCTACATATGGTGAATCTGTACAATACCCCAATATCATTATGATTGAACTGATACTGGTCTCTTGTGGTCATAATATTTTTGAAAGATAATCTTCAGATCAGCTTTGAAAACCTTTAAAAAATGGGATGGTATTATCTAAATACAATATTGGCACGATATCTACAATTTGACGTCCACAGGAGAATTACATGAATATTGGAATTTTTTTATTCTATGCGTTCCATCTGTGCGTTCCATATGGGAGCGCATGAGATATTGTGTCGTCATTAGGGACGCATAAGCTATGACGTTGTTTTTGGAATTCATGTAATTCATTAGTATGCACTTGCTAGTTAATTTGCGTTCCATTTAAGCGTCTCAGATGAAGAGCGCATATGAGATTACGTCACCATGAAGAACGCTCAGGATATGACGTTATCTCAAGGCTCTATATTGAAATTATCATGTTATTTATTGATGTGCACCTGCTAATTAATTTGCGTTCCATTTAAGCGTCTCAGATGAGGAGCGCATATGAGATCTACGTCACTATGAAGGGCGCTTAGGATATGACGTTATCTCTGCTTTCTATAGTGAGAATCAGTTAATTCATTAATGTGCACCTGCATGATAGTTTGCGTTCCAAATATGCGTTCCAGATGACGAGCGCATAGGATATTACGTCGGGAATGAGAACGCACAGGATCTGACGTCACTATATGACCGTTTTAGCATCCTATTTAAGAACGCACGTGGTTCAGACACGCGCACCCGTCCAATAGTCTACACAGGCACTGCGGGTGACAGACACCATAACAGCTGACAAAAATGGCATAACTCTCCCCTGATGATCTAGCCAGAGAAACGCGTTGGGAGACTGTCAGTCCTTGGTTTACATGTGTCCACCTGGTTTGGGGTAATGTATGACATTATTCTTAAAAAGGCCTCCCCCATCTACAAGCACACGGTGGACATCGACATGTGGTAAGACTGTTCCATGTTTTTTGATGTGCAATTTATGAGAGGAAATAAGCACATACAGTCATTTAAATTCAACAAGATTGATTGAATTTTGTGGATAGTGTCCAGATAGATCTATCCCTATTTAACATATGATCAAGTCAAGTCTGTTTTACTGACGGTTTTAATTATAATTGTTTTTTTCACAAGTTATTGGTGGTTAGGACACATTTTATTGTTTGTTATATACTGAACGAAAACCTCGTTTTTTAAGGGCAATTATTAAAAGTTAAATTTTAACCTTCTGTATGCCACAGTCAGTGCTATTCGTCTCAAACCAAATTAGAATTAATGGGAACAACTCTTTAATTAGGAATACTAATAATTTGAACTGAGTCCAACCCACGGGTATGTAAAACGAGCACAGGTTTCAAAGAAGCACCCCAGAGTTGTCTAGCCATGTTCCCTGTTAGGGTATACTTGGATATACCATAGTAACTCTTGGTGTGTAATCTATCATTCTTCCCATGACTGTTTTCTGGTGTGGGAAAAAATGCAGACCTATTTGCTTTGGGGCTGATATCTTTTTTTTTTTTCTGCCTCACATGGCACTCTAAAAAGTGAGCAGAGCTCATCTGAAGTGGCTATGACCACCAAAGGTCCCGCAATTTATCTTGTTAACCTCTTAAAGACTAAGTCTGGTTTGCCGTTCAAGTTAACACATTTTATTCACTTTAAAATTGCAAGAGCCATTACTTTTTACTTCTTTGTGCATTTAGCTGCACGAAGACTTGTTAATTGCAAAAATAAAGTTGAATTTATCTTACTGACTTGGGTCTGCTCCGGACAAATACTCTTGTATGCTGATGGAAGAGGCTCCCCTCCAACAGATGAGGGGTACCGCTTATAAATATGGTTTGACTCCTCAGTGGCATCCAGTACTATTTGTGCTAGGTTCCGACCTATTTCCTTCTCAGCAGTGTTCCTGACAGCATTTTTTTCCTATCTAATAAGGATCTGGTCACGGGCAGGGTCAGTTCCACTTTGCTGTGGCTCTGGTTCTCAGTGGGATGTTTCTGTGTGCTAGTGACACTGGACTTCCTCTGGTATGTTCTCTTTCTGTCCTTAGGAACTTCCAACTGCTGCCAAGATGAGCACCCCACTCTTTCCTGTGAACGCACAACCAACGGTCTCTAACAATGTGTCTGTTGCTGGGCAGACTTGTGCTTAAGAACCAGCAACCTCATGTGGCCTAATAACGGCATTTCAATCTAAAGTAGTACCACATCATTAATGGCATCATTAATGGCAGCAAGCAGGTGATGAACTTATATACAACAGGCATAATGTTTACACATACAGTACAGACCAAAAGTTTGGACACACCTCATTCAAAGATTTTTCTGTATTTTCATGACTATGAAAATTGTACATTCATTCACACTGAAGGCATCAAAACTATGAAATAACACATGTGGAATTATATACTTAACAAAAAAGTGTGAAATAACTGAAAATATGTCTTATATTCTAGGTTCTTCAAAGTAGCCACCCTTTGCTTTGATTACTGCTTTGCCCACTCTTGGCATTGTCTTGATGAGCTTCAAGAGTTAGTCACCGGAAATGGTCTTCCAACAGTCTTGATGGAGTTCCCAGAGATGCTTAGCACTTGTTGGCCCTATTGCTTTCACTCTGCGGTCCAGCTAACCCCAAACCATCTCGATTGGGTTCAGGTCTGGTGACTGTGGAGGCCAGGTCATCTGGCGTAGCACCCCATTACTCTCCTTCTTGGTCAAATAGCCCTTACAGAGCCTAGAGGTGTGTTTGGGGTCATTGTCCTGTTGAAAAATAAGTAATGGTCCAACTAAACGCAAACCAGATGGAATAGCATGCCGCTGCAAGATGCTGTGGTAGCCATGCTGGTTCAGTATGCCTTCAATTTTGAATAAATCCCCAACAGTGCCACCAGCACAGCACCCCTACACCATCACACCTCCTCCTCCATGCTTCACGGTGGGAACCAGGCATGTAGAGTCCATCATTCACCTTTTCTGCGTCACACAAAGACACGGTGGTTAGAACCAAAGATCTCAAATTTGGACTCATCAGACCAAAGCACAGATTTCCACTGGTCTAATGTCCATTCCTTGTGTTCTTTAGCCCAAACAAGTCTCTTCTGCTCGTTGCCTGTCCTTAGCAGTGGTTTCCTAGCAGCTATTTTACCATGAAGGCCTTCTGTACAACGTCTCCTCTTAACAGTTGTTGAAGAGATGTGTCTGCTGCTAGAACTCTGTGTGGTATTGACCTGGTCTCTAATCTGAGCTGCTGTTAACCTGCAATTTCTGAGGCTGGTGACTCGGATAAACTTATCCTCAGAAGCAGAGGTGACTCTTGGTCTTCCTTTCCTGGGGCGGTCCTCAGTTTCTTTGTAGCGCTTGATGCTTTTAACAACTGCACTTGGGGACACTTTCAAAGTTTTCCCAATTTTTCGGACTGACTGACCTTCATCTCTTAAAGTAATGATGGCCACTCGTTTTTCTTTACTTAGCTGCTTTTTTCTTGCCATAATACAAATTCTAACAGTCTATTCAGTAGGACTATCAGCTGTGTATCCACCAGACTTCTGCACAACACAACTGATAGTCCCAACCCCATTTATAAGGCCAGAAATCCCACTTATTAAACCTGACAGGGCACACCTGTGAAGTGAAAACCATTTCCGGTGACTACCTCTTAAAGCTCATCAAGACAATGCCAAGAGTGGGCAAAGCAGTAATCAAAGCAAAAGGTGGCTACTTTGAAGAACCTAGAATATAAGACATATTTTCAGTTGTTTCACACTTTTTTGTTAAGTATATAATTTCACATGTGTTAATTCATAGTTTTGATGCCTTCAGTGTGAATGTACAATTTTCATAGTCATGAAAATACAGAAAAATCTTTGAATGAGAAGGTGTGTCCAAACTTTTGGTCTGTACTGTATGTTTTCCAAACAAGTTCACTCATCTCTACTGATTAGGTAATTTACCTTTTAATGTATCATATTTAGGCTTCCTCTAGTTCTACAATAGCGTGGGATTCGATTTGTGACTATTTATGAGTAATGCATCTACAGTGAGTATGGAAAGTATTCAGACCCCTTTATTTTTTTCACTCTTTTTTTTCATTGCAGCCATTTGGTATGTTGTGAATATGCTGGAGGCGGCTTCTGAGCTGGGGCTCCCTCCGGTGGTTGCTGAGGGTAATGAACTGATTACTGAATGGCCTTCAGCTGGCGCTGAATGGTAGGATATAAGTGACCTGAGTTCCCAGCAGCCTTGCGGTTATCAATTGATCCTTCTGGTCTTGCTTGAAGCACTGCTAGTTTCCTGCTCTCCTTCAGATAAGTGTTTGCTGTTTTTTTTTTCCTCTGTTAGATTTTTTTCTGCTGGTTTGCTGCTTTCAGTGGACTGCAGCCTGTCCCCTTTTGGGGGTCTGGCGCTGCAATTGTGCTCCGTTTGTGTCTGCACTTTTGCTTTGCTCCTTTGTTACTTTTTATTTGCTGAATAGCGTTTTGTTACACCATAGATCTGATTTAGGTGGATGAGATCGTGTGATCTCAGGTTTTTTGGCAATCAGAAGTGTTGGTATTTTTGTAAGGGTTTTGTTGGATTGCAGTCAGAATTCTTTCCTGTACTTTTCTGTCTAGACAGATTGGGCCCCAGCATTTGCTCATTCTATTTTCTGTCTGTGTCCGTGCTTTCTTCTTGTCTAACCGCCATTACATGTTTGGGGGCTTCCTATTTTCTTTTGGGATCTGCTCCGGGGCAGATAGCTTTCATCTTTCTGCCTTTAGGTGTAGTTATCTCTCAGGCTGTGACGAGGCATCTAGGATCACCGTAGGAACGTTCCACGGCTACTTCTAGTGTGGTTAGTTCAGGTTACTGCAATCCAATAGGTTCCAGCCTCTCTGGTGTATTACCGCTTTTGCTATTTTTTTTGCTATTTCTCAGTTACCGAAACATAACATTGGTATATTCAAAAAAGTTCATTTTTTTCTCATTAATGTACACTCTGCATGCCATCTTGACTGAAAAAAGTATTCAGACCCTTTGCTCAGACACTCATATTTAAGTCACATGCTGTCCATTTCCTTGTGATCCTCCTTGAGATGGTTCTACTCCTTCAATGGAGTCCAGCTGTGTTTAATTAAAGTGATAGGACTTGATTTGTAAAGGCACACACCTGTCTATATAAGACATCACAGCTCACAGTGCATGTCAGACTAAATGAGAATCATGAGGTCATTGGAACTGGCCAAGGAGCTCAGAGACAGAATTGTGGCAAGGCACAGATCTGGCCAAGGTTACAAAAGAATTTCTACAGTACTCAAGGTTCCCAAGAGCACAGTGGCCACCATAATCCTTAAATGGAAGAAGTTTGGGACCACCAAAAGTCTTCCTAGACCTGGCCGTCCAGCCAAACTGAGCAATCATGGGAGAAGAGCCTTGATGAGAGAGGTAAAGAAGAACCCCAAGATCACTGGATGAGCTCCACAGATGCAGTAGGGAGATGGGAGAAATTTCCAAAAAGTCAACTATCACTGCAGCCCTCCACCAGTCGGGCCTTTATGGCAGAGTGGCCTGACGGGAGCCTCTCAGTGCCAGACATATGAAAGCCTGCATAGAGTTTGCTAAAAACACATGAAGGACTCCCAGACTATGAGAAATAAGATTCCCTTTTCTGATGAGATGAAGATAGAACTTTTTGGTGATAATTCTAAGCGATATGTGTGGAGAAAACCAGGCACTGCTCATCACCTGCACAATACAATCCCAACAGTGAAACATGGTGGTGGCAGCAACATGCTATGGGTGTGTTTTGCAGCTTCTGGTTACAGGACGATAGGTTGCAATTGATGGAAACATGAATGCAGCCAAGTACAGAGATATCATGGATGAAAACCTCTTCCAGAGTGCTCTTGATATCAGAACTTGGCCGAAGGTTCACCTTCCAACAATACAATGACTCTAAGCATAAAATAACATAGGAGTGGCTTCAGAACTCTGTGACCATTCTTGACTGGCCCAGCCAGAGCTCTGACCTAAACCCAATTGAGCATCTCTGGAGAGATCTGAAAATGGCTGTCCACCAATGTTCACCATCCAACCTGACGGAACTGGAGAGGATCTGCAAGGAAGAATGGCAGACGATCCCCAAATCCAGGTGTGAAAAACTTGTTACATCATTCCCAAGAAGACTCATGGCTGTACTAGATCAAAAGGGTGCTACTACTCAATACTGAGCAAAGGGTCTGAATACTTATGACCATGTGATATTTAATTTTTTCTTTTTTAATAAATTTGCTAAAATTTCTACATTTCTGGGTTTTTTTCAGTCAAGATGGGTGCAGAGTGTACATTAATGAGAAAAAATGAACTTTTTGAATTTACTAAATGGCTGCAATGAAACAAAGAGTGAAAAATTTAAAGGGGTCTGAATACTATCCATACCTACTGTAATATTTTCCCATTATATATTGCATTAGCACTTGATTATGATGGTAGTTGATTTCTTTTATAAAATAGTATATCAACTGGGATGTTTCTCCTGTGTATATGAAGGCGACGGTGAGAAAGTGTCACAAAAGGTGGACGATGATGAGACACAATTGCCAAAAAGTCAGGAGGAGGACCAGGGTGCAGAAGAGGAGATGGTGTATGACATAGTAACTGACCCAACCAGGCAGGAGGACATGCAGAGCGAGGACAGCAGCACACAGGGGGAGGGAGGCATAGCACCCCAACAGGCAGGAAGAAGCAGTGTGGTGGCCACAAACAGGAGGCAGGCAACCGTTCCTCGTAACACCAACGCGACCGAAGTTGCCAGTACAACTGTTAGGTCTTCCCGAGTCTGGGTGTTTTTTAAAGACTCTGACGTTAACTCCAAAAAGGCAATTTGCACCACTTTCCAGGCCAGCATCAGCAGGGGTAGAAAAACTACCAGCCTCACCACCACCAGCATGATCAGACACATTGCAGCAAAGCATCTGACTTTGTGTGCCGAAACCCAGGGTCCAAGAACAGTGTCTGCGGGTGACATCACTGCTTCTTCCGCTGTTGTGCATGCAAGCCAATCCCCTATCCATGGTGCGTGCGAAGATGCTTCCTGCCCTGCAGCTGTCATTGAACACACTCAACTACCACCATCAGCAAGCACGTCCTTGTCCCAGCGCAGCGTTCAGTTGTCCGTACCCCAGTCCTTGGAACGCAAGCGCAAATACACAGCCAACGCCCCACAGGCCACACTACTAAATTCCCACATTTTGTGACTGCTTGCACTCGAAATGTTGCCTTTTAGGCTTGTGGAGACGGAAGCTTTTCGTAACCTGATGGCGGAGGCCGCCCCTCGGTACTTGGTCTCCGGTCCCCAGCCACCACTATTTCTCCCGGTGTGCCATCCCCGCATTACACAAGCACGTGTCCCACAACATTAGCCGAGCCCTCAACAATGCAGTTACTGGGAAAGTCCTCCTAACCACGGACACGTAGACAAGTGCTTGTGGGCAGGGACTGTACATCTTGCTGACGGCACACTGGGTTAACATAGTGGAAGCCAGGAACCAGTCGGACCTTGAGATGGAACACGTCCTCCTCGACGCCCAGGATTGTGGACCCTAGGTCAATCAGGGTTGCCCCCACAGTCTACAGCTACTGCACCGCCTCCTCCTCTTCAGCCTCCATCTCCGAAATGACCAGATCAGTCACAAGCTGGAATCACTGCAGCACTGCCTCACCAAGCGGCAACAGGCTGTGCTGAAGCTAATATGCTCAGATGACAAACGCTACAATGCTGAAGAGTTGTGGACAGCTCTGAAAGAGCAGGCTGATGTGTGGCTGACACTGCTGAACCTACAGCCAGGCATGGTCTTGTGTGACAATGGCCAGAACCTGGTGGCAGCTCTGAGGTGAGGCAAGCTCAAACCCGTACCATGCCTGGCCCATGTGCTTAACCTCGTAGTTCAGCGGTTTCTCAAAACCTACCCGGAGCTGCCGGATCTGATTGTCAAAGTATGCCGCCTGTGTGCCCATTTTAGAAAGTCAGCTACAGCTTCCGCCGCCCTTGCTGTGCTTCAGCAGCGTTTGCAGCTTTCGGCTTACCGACTGGTGTGTGATGTTCCCACACATTTGGAACTCTACACTATAGATGTTGGGAGGGATTTGTGAGCAGAAGAGGGCAGTTGTTGACTACCAGCATCAATAAGGCCGTCGGTATTCAGTTCAGACTACACACATGCAGTTATATGAAAAAGTTTGGGCACCCCTATTAATCTTAAGCTTAATGTTTTATAAAAATTGGTGTTTTTGCAACAGCTATTTCAGTTTGATATATCTAATAACTATTGGACACAGTAATGTTTCTGCCTTGAAATAAGGTTTATTGTACTAACAGAAAATGTGCAATCTGCATCCAAACAAAATTTGACCGGTGCATAAGTATGGGCACCTCACCAGAAAAGTGACATTAATATTTAGTAGATCCTCCTTTTGCAAAAATAACAGCCTCTAGTCGCTTCCTGTAGCTTTTAATGAGTTCCTGGATCCTGGATGAAGGTATTTTTGACCATTCCTCTTTACAAAACAATTCCAGTTCAGTTAAGTTTGATGGTCGCCGAACATGGACAGCCCTCTTCAAATGATCCCACAGATGCTCAATGATATTCAGGTCTGGGGACTGGGATGGCCATTCCAGAACATTGTAATTGTTCCTCTGCATGAATGCCTGAGTAGATTTGCAGCGGTGTTTTGGATCATTGTCTTGCTGAAACATCCATCCCCTGCGTAACTTCAACTTTGTCACTGATTCTTGAACATTATTGTCAAGAATCTGCTGATACTGAGTGGAATCCATGCGTCCCTCAACTTTATCAAGATTCCCCGTGCCGGCATTGGCCACACAGCCCCAAAGCATGATGAAACCTCCACCAAATTTTACTGTGGGTAGCAAAGTGTTTCTCTTGGAATGCTGTGGTTTTTTGACGCCATGCATAACGCCTTTTTGTATGACCAAACAACTCAATCTTGGTTTCATTAGTCCACAGGACCTTCTTCCAAAAAGAAATTGGCTTCTCCAAATGTGCTTTTGCATACCTCAGCCGACTCTGTTTGTGGCGTGCTTGCAGAAACGGCTTCTTTCGCATCACTCTCCCATATAGCTTCTCCTTGTGCAAAGTGCATTGTATAGTTGACCGATGCACAGTGACACCATCTGCAGCAAGTTGATGCTGCAGCTCTCTGGAGGTGGTCTGAGGATTGTCCTTGACTGATCTCACCATTCTTCTTCTCTGCCTTTCTGATGTTTTTCTTGGCCTGCCACTTCTGGCCTTAACAAGAACTGTCCCTGTGTTCTTCCATTTCCTTACTATGTTCCTCACAGTGGAAATTGACAGGTTAAATCTCTGAGACAGCTTTTTGTATCCTTCCCCTGAACAACTATGTTGAATAATCTTTGTTTTCAGATCATTTGACAGTTGCTTTGAGGAGCCCATGATGCCACTCTTCAGAGGAGATTCAAACAGGAGAAACAACTTGCAAGTGGCCACTTTAAGTAGCTTTTCTCATGATTGCATACACCTGGCTATGAAGTTAAAAAGCTCAATGAGGTTACAAAACCAAAAAAAGTGCTTTAGTAAGTCAGTAAAAAGTAGGTAGGAGTATTTAAAACAAGAAAATGATAAGGGTGCCCATACTTATGCACCTGTCAAATTTTGTTTGAATGCAGATTGCACATGTTCTGTTAGTACAATAAACCTCATTTCAAGGTAGAAACATTACTGTGTCCAATAGTTATTAGATATATCAAACTGAAATAGCTGTTGCAAAAACACCAATTTTATAAAACATTAAACTTAAGATTAACCCCTTCACCCCAAGGGTGGTTTGCACGTTAATGACCGGGCCAATTTTTACAATTCTGACCACTGTCTCTTTATGAGGTTATAACTCTGGAACGCTTCAACGGATATTCGCGATTCTGAGACTGTTTTCTCGTGACATATTGTACTTCACGTTAGTGGTAAAATTTCTTCCATATACCTTGCATTTATTTTTGAAAAAAATGCAAATATGGCAAAAATTTTGAAAATTTAGCAATTTTCAAACTTTGAATTTTTTTTCCCTTAAAACAGAGAAATATGTCATACAAAATAGTTAAGAAATAACATTTTCCACATGTCCACTTTACATCAGCACAATTTTGGAACCAAAATTTTTTTTGTTATGAAATTATAAGGGTTAAAAGTTGACCAGTGATTTCTCATTTTTACAACAAAATTTACAAAGCCATTTTTTTAGGGACCACCTCACGTTTGAAGTCACTTTGAGGGGTCTATATGGCAGAAAATACCCAAAAGTGACACCATTCTAAAAACTGCACCCCTCAAGGTACTCAAAACCACATTCAAGAATTTTATTAACCCTTCAGGTGCTTCACAGGAGCTGAAGCAACGTGGAACGAAAAAATGAATATTTAACTTTTTAGCCACAAAAATGATCTTTTACAAACTTTTTTTTATTTTCACAAGGGTAAAAGGAGAAAATGGACAGATAAAGTTGTTGTGCAATTTCTCCTGAGTACGCCAATACCCCATATGTGTGGGGGAAAAACACTGTTTGGGCACACGGCAGAGCTCGTAAGGGAAGGAGCGCCGTTTGACTTTTTCAAACTAAAATTGGCTGGAGTTGAGATTGGACGCCATGTCGTGTTTGGAGAGCCCCTGATGCGCCTAAACAGTGGAAACCCCCCACAAGTGACACCATTTTGGAAACTAGACACCCTAAGGAACTTATCTAGATCTGTTGTGAGCACTTTGAACCCCAAAGTGTTTCACAAAAGTTTATAATGCCTGGGTGTGAAAAAAAAAAAAACAATTTTCCACAAAAATGATTTTTTAGTCCCAAATTTTTGATTTTTCCCAAGGAAATTGGACCCCAAAAGTTGTTGTCCAATTTGTCCTGAGTACGCTGATACCCCATATGTGGGGGGGGGAACTGTTTGGGCGCATGGCAGGGCTTGGAAAGGAAGCAGTAACGTTTTGGAATGCAAACATTGATGGGGGTCATGTTCCACTTGTAGTGCCCCAGATGAGCCTAAACAGTGGAAACCCCCCACAAGTGACCCCATTTTGGAAGCTAGACCCCCTAAGGAACTTATCTAGATCTTTGGTGAGCACTTTGAACCCCCAAGTGCTTCACACAAGTTTATAATGCCCGGGCATGAAAATAAAAAATCCTATTTTTTTCCCACAAAAATTATCTCTTAGTCACTAATTTTTTATTTTCCCATAGGTAACAGGAGAAATTGGACCTCAAAAGTTGTTGTCCAATTTGTCCTGAGTATGCTGATACCCGATATGTGGGGGGGAACCACTGTTTGGGCGCACGGCAGATCTCAGAAGGGAAGGAGCACCATTTGACTTTTTCCAACCAAAATTGGCTGGAATTGAGATTAGACGCCATGTTGCATTTGGAGAGTCCCTGATGTGCCTAAACAGTGGAAACCCCCCACAAGTGACCCCATTTGGGAAACTAGACCCCTAAGGAACTTATCTAGATCTTTGGTGAGCAATTTGGACCCCCAAGTGCTTCACACAAGTTTATAACGTAGAGCCGTAAAATTAAAAAATCATAATTTTTCCACAAAATTGATCTTTTCACCCCAATTTTTATTTTCCCAAGGGTAACAAGACTCCAAAAGTTATTGTGCAATTTGTCCTGAGTACACTGATACCCCATATGTGGGGGTAAACCACTGTTTGGGTGCATGGCAGAGTTTGGAAGGGAAGGAGCGCCGTTTGACTTTTTCAACGCAGAATTGGCTGGATGCCATGTCGTGTTTGGAGAGCTCCTGATCTGCCTAAACAGTGGAAACCCACCACAAATGACACCATTTTGGAAACTAGACCCCTCAAGGAACTTATCTAGATGTGTGGTGAGCACTTTGAACCCCCAAGTGCTTCACAGAAGTTTATAACGTACAGCCGTAAAATAAAAAATCTTTTTTTTTTTTTACAAAAATGATTTTTTTGCCCCCAATATTTTATTTTCACAAGGGTAACAGGAGAAATTGGACCCCAAAAGTTGTTGTCCAATTTGTCCTGAGTACGCTGATACCCAATATGTGGGAGTAAACTACTGTATGGGCGCACGTCGGGGCTCGGAAGGGAAGTAGTGATGTTTTGGATTGCAGACTTTGATGGATTGGTCTGGGGGCGTCATGTTGCATTTGGAGAGCCCCTCATGTGCCTAAACAGTGGAAACCCCCCACAAGTGACCCCATTTTGGAAAATAAAACCCCACAAGGAACTTATCTAGATGTGTGGTGAGCACTTTGAACCCGAAAGTGCTTCACAGAAGTTATAACGTACAGCCGTAAAATAAAAAAATCTTTTTTTTTTTTTACAAAAATGATTTTTTTGCCCCCAATATTTTATTTTCACAAGGATAACAGGAGAAATTGGACCCAAAAAGTTGTTTTCCAATTTGTCCTGAGTACGCTGATACCCAATATGTGGGAGTAAACTACTGTATGGGCGCACGTCGGGGCTCGGAAGGGAAGTAGTGACGTTTTGGATTGCAGACTTTGATGGATTGGTCTGGGGGCGTCATGTCGCATTTGGAGAGCCCCTGATGCGCCTAAACAGTGGAAACCCCCCACAAGTGACCCCATTTTGGAAAATAGACCCCGCAAGGAACTTATCTAGATGTGTGGTGAGCACTTTGAAGCCCGAAGTGCTTCACAGAAGTTTATAGCGTACAGCCGTAAAAATAAAAAATCCTTTTTTTTTTTACAAAAATGATTTTTTCGCCCCAAATATTTATTTTCAAAAGGGTAACAGGAGAAATTGGACCCCAAAAGTTGTTGTCCAATTTGTCCTGAGTACGCTGATACCCAATATGTGGGAGAAAACTACTGTATGGGCGCACGTCAGGGCTCGGAAGGGAAGTAGTGACGTTTTGGATTACAGACTTTGATGGAATGGTCTGGGGGCGTCATGTCGCATTTGGAGAGCCCCTGATGCGCCTAAACAGTGGAAACCCCCCACAAGTGACCCCATTTTGGAAAATAGACCCACAAGGAACTTATCTAGATGTGTGGTGAGCGCTATGAAGCCCCAAGTGCTTCACAGAAGTTTATAACATACAGCCGTAAAACAAAAAAATCATTTTTTTTTTTACAAAAATGATATTTTCGCCCCCAGTTTTTTATTTTCCCAAGGGTAACAGAAGAAATAGGACAAATTGCACAATAACTCTTGGGGTACAGAGTACGCTGATACCCCATATGTGGGGGTAAACTACTGTTTGGGCGCATGGCAGAGCTCAGAAGTGAAGGAGCACCGTTTGACATTTTCAACGCAGAATTGACTGGAATTGAGATCAGACGCCATGTCACATTTGGAGAGCCCCTGATGTGCCTAAACAGCAGAAACCCCCCAATTCTAACTCCAACCCTAACCCCAACACACCCCTAACCCTAGTCCCAACCCTAACCACAAACCTAACCCTAACACACCCCTAACCCTAATCCCAACCCTAACCCTAATCCTAACGTTAGGCCAACCCTAACCCTAACTTTAGCCGCAACCCTAACCCTAATGGAAAAATGGAAATAAATAATTTTTTTTAATTTTATTATTTTTCCCTAACTAAGGGGGTGATAAAGGGGGGTTTTATTTACTATTTATAGCAGGTTTTTATGATTGGCAGCTGTCACGCTAAAAGACGCTTTTTATTGCAAAAAGTAGTTTTTTGCATCACCACATTTTGAGAGCTATAATTTTTGCATATTTTGGCCCACAGAGTTATGTGAGGTCTTACTTTTTGCGGAACGAGGTGATGTTTTTATTGGTACCATTTTTGAGCATGTGACGTTTTTTGATCGCTTTTTATTTCGATTTTTGGGAGGTTAGAATGAACAAAAATCAGCAATTCATGAATTTCTTTTGGGGGAGGCATTTATAACGTTTCGCGTTGTGGTAAAATTGATAAAGCAGTTTTATTCTTCGGGTCAGTACGATTACGGTGATACCTCATTTATATCATTTTTTTATGTTTTGGGGCTTTTATAGAATAAAAGCAATTTTATCTAAAAAATTATTATTTTTGCATCGCTTTATTCTGTGAGCTATAACTTTTTTATTTTTTCGCTGATGATGCTGTATGATGGCTCGTTTTTTGCGGGACAAGATGACGTTTTCAGCGGTACCATGTTTATTTATATCGGTCTTTTTGATCTCGTGTTATTCCACTTTTTGTTCGGCGGTATGATGATAAAGCATTGATTTTTTGCTTAGTTTTTTTTTTTTTTTTAAGGGGTTCACTAAAGGGGTTAACTAGTGGGATAGTTTTATAGGGGGGGTCGTTACGGACGCGGCGATACCAAATATGTGTACTTTTATTGTTTTGTTTTTTTTATTTACAGGAAGAAATGAATTTATTGGGGAATATTTTTTTTTTTTTTTATGATTTTTTTTAACACTTTTTATTTTCATTTTTTTAACTTTTTTACTTTGTCCCAGGGTGGGACATCACAGTATTTTAGCAGATCGCTGGTGTGACAGTGTGCACAGCACACTGTCACACCAGCGATCGCTCTGGCATCGCTGCAGGCTTCTCAGTGCCTGCTCTCAGCAGGCACTGAGGAAGCCGCCTCCCTGCAGGACCCCGGCGCCATCTTGGATCCGGGGACCTGGAGGGAGGACGGACCCTCGGAACAGTGCGACACATCGCGCTGCTCTGAGGGTCTCAGGGGAGCGCGCAGGGAGCCCCCTGCCTGCGCGATCCTCCCCTGTGCCCCGGGTACACCGCGATCATGTTTGATCACGGTGTGCCAGGGGTAAATGTGCCGGGAGCGGTCCGTGACCGCTCCTGACACATAGTGCTGGGTGTCAGCTGTGATAATCAGCTGACACCCTGCCGCGATCGGCTGCGCTCCCCCCGGGAGCGCGTCCGATCGCACGGGACGTACTATCCCGTCCCCGGTCATACGGGCCCAGGTACCATGGACGGGATAGTACGTCCGATGGCAGTAAGGGGTTAATAGGGGTGCCCAAACTTTTTCATATAACTGTAAGACCTCAGGAGTGGACATGGATGTCAGACATGTGTACCATGCTCCAAAACTTTGAGGACTCCACCAAGATGGTGAGCGGCAATGATGCCATAATTAGCATCACCATCCCGCTTCTCTGTCTTCTGAAACACTCTATGCTCACAATCAGAGAGGATGCATTGCAAGTGGAGCATGATGAGATGGAGCAAGGAACCATACAGGGTGATTACACAAAGCCTAGCCTCATCTCATCCCAATGTGGATTGGGTGACAATGAGGAAAAGGAGGAGGAGGAAGAACAGAAGCTAGTTTCATGCGCTATAGACGGTACTACCTGCACAATTGTCATACCGTCTGTTCAGCATGGATGGCCTGAGGACAGGGAGGAGGAGGAGAGCATGGCCAGTCATCCTCTTGGTGAGTACACGGAAGTCTTGCCTGTTAGCAGTCTGGTACGCATGGCTGAGTTTGTTATGCTGCCTTTCCCGTGACCCTCGCATTTCCAAAATTTTGGGTGGCAATCATTACTGGTTGGTGACACTTCTAGACCTAAGCTACAAGGAGAACTTTCTATCTCTTATTCCCGAGGTCTACTAAAGTGGGGCAGTAACAGAAGGACCTTGTTGCGGAATTATTAAAAAAATTCCCACCTGAAAATGCTGGCGGCAGAGGTCACAGTTCGTTGGACAATGAAGGAGTACAGGCGAGAGAGACACAACTCCAATCCAGCAGAGGCAAGGGAACACTGTCAAAGTGCTGGGAGATTTTTTTTTTCTTTACAGACCCTCCCATCGCACAGGCCCTTAGACGCTGGGTACTCTCACAATTAGTAAAAAGTTTGGGAAGATGCTGAGGGAGTACTTTGCTGACTGTACCAACGTCCTCCGTGTTTCCTCTGTGCCTTATAATTATTGGATATCCAAGCTGGACACGTGGCATGAACTGGCTCTCTATGCTTTGGAGGTTCTGGCTTGCCCTGCCGCTACCATTTTGTGAGAGTGGGTTTTTAGAGCCGCTGGTGGAATTATAACTGATAAGCGCATCTGCCTGTCAACTGAAAATTCTGACAGGCTGACTCTTATAAAAATGAACAAGGACTGGATTGGGCCAGACTTCTCAACACCACCAAATGATAGCAGCATAACATACAGTCAAATCCAGTGACTTTTTTGGGAGGTCTATTCCCATGCGCCTCTTCACACCCACACATGGGTATACGCTTCCTGATTTTGGCTATTTGCTGTTGTCCTCTTCCTTCTCCTCATACTCATTCTCCACCACCATATCACCAGGGTGACCGTGGTCTATGATGCAACACCCACATAATTTGTTTAAAGGGTGTTTACGATGCCCGTAAAAAAAAATGTGTATACAGTATGTTCATGTATATCCCCCAGGGATAAATATGTCAGCCCATACTCTTAGTGCATGGGCATTAGAAGTATAGGAGACCCTTTCCTTTCTAGTGGCAACATCTTTTTATGAGGCCCTACTCCACGTCTCTTCCAAGGGCATTAGAGTGCCTCCAAATTTTTGGCAGCCATTGCATTCACTGCATAGGCAAACAGTATGGGAGACCCACTTCCTAATAATGGGAACATTGTTTTCAAGAGGCCCTCCTGTACGTCTCTTCCAAGGGGTATTAGGGTGCATCCAAATTTTTGGCAGCCCTTGCATTCACTGCATGGGCAAACAGTATGGGAGACCCACTTCCTAATAATGGGAGAATTGTTTTCAGGAGGCCTCCTGTATGTCTCTTCAAAGGGATAATGGGGTGCGTCCAAATTTTGGGCAACCCTGGCAATCACTGCATAGGCAAACAGTATGGGAGACCCACTTCTTAATAATGGGAACAGTGTTTTCAGGAGGCCCTCCTGTATGTCTCTTCAAAGGGGTATTGGGGTGCCTCCAAATTTTGGGCAGCCCTGCCACTCACTGCGTACGCAAAAACAGTATCGGCGACCCACTCTTTAATAATGGGAACAACAAAGCATAGCCGGTTGATGGCTCTCTAAGAATAGTGAGGACTGACTGTTGGCCCTTTAAAAATAGTAAAGGCCACCTGATGGCCCTATAAAAATAGGCTTTGTGACTTTCAGAGTCCCTCCTTCATAAATGTAACAGGATGTGTCTGATAATGTGTCACACACCACATGGCCAGATAAGGTTGTAAAATGTTAAAATGACATTTGCCAGTGAATGCATTTGTCTTGGTTGAAAGCAATACTAAAGTTCAAAACGCATCATAAACGCTACGTGTGAACATAGCCAAATGTGTGGAGTATTTTCGTATTTGGTTATTTATTTTGCCTTTTATACAAGTCATTACCCTGGAAAGAATGTTCCTTAACATATTTTCCAGGAATATCCATTTTGGTTTAGTTTTTGTATGTTTTATTGTGAGTCTGTAAAAGTGCCGTAAGACTCTGACAACATTGTTCACAGCAGTGACCTGGGAGTCAGAAATGCTTCCAGGGGTCTTTGCCAAGCTGTTCCCATGTCATTTGAGCACTGTTCTCATCGATTTCTGCAATTTCTAGTCCCGATACAGACCGCCGTGGAGGGCCGATGGAAAAATGCTCGAGTTACTCATAGACTTACATTGGGCTCGTTGCTCAGGTCGAGCACCCGACCATTCCAATTTGCTCGACACGAGCAATGATCACCCGAGTATTTTAGTGCTCGCCCATCACTAGCGGTCACCCACAGTTTTGTGCACTTCTTAAAAAATGGATACCTCTGAACAGAAATCACATAGAGTCCAGCTTGTCTCTGCTGCATAGTTTGTGAATGGATCTTTCAGAGGTTTCATCTGAATCACATATTTTGTAGAATTAGATGGAAACCCTGATGTTAAGTGCTCAGTGTAGGGCCCAGGATAAATGTGAACTGATCCTGTATGTTCTGTAACCCAAAATGCCGCCAATAAAAGCTTCTATTCAACCCACAAAAATCAAGCCCTCTCTCGGTTCGTCATCTATTAACAAAAATATGAGGAGTGTCCACGTTACTGGAAGCACAAAGGATCCAGAAAAGTGACATAGCTTCCACCAAAAAAAATCTAGCAAAATCTGCGCTCCCAAATCCAAATGCCCTCTTTCTTTTGAGCCCCATAGTGTGCCCAAAACGTAGTTAGTGTCCACATGTTTGGCATTACTGGAGTGAGGAAAGCCCACTTAATTTATGGGATGCGTATCTCCAGAAGGACAAGCTGGGCACAATGTAAGGACTCTACAATGTATTAAGCACTACAATGGCATATTTATATTTTCAGTTTGCAACATCCATTGCTGCTTGTTTCTAGAACAAACCCATGGAGTCAAAATTATCACTATACCCATAGCTGAATTCCCAGAGGGGTTTAATTTCCAAATTGGGGATTAATTGAGGGAGGTTTCTGCTCTTCTGGCACTTAGGGGCTCTGGAAATGGAGTTTGCAAGCTATTCTTGGAAAATCTGAGCTTCAAAAGTCAAATAGCGCATCTTCCCTCCCGAGTCTCGCCATATTTCTAAACAGTACTTCCGCATGTGCAGGATAGCCACTTTCACAAAAATTTGTGTAACAAATTACGCGGTCATTTTTACCTATTTCCCCTTGTGAAAATGTAAAATCTGGGGCTAAAATAATTTTAGTGCTAAAAATGTTTTTTTTTTTCTTCACCGCCCAATGACATAAAATGTTGTGAAACAGATGTGGTGTCCATATGTGCACTGCACTGCTAGATGATTCATTAGAAAACAGGCACAAAAAACAAATGTCCAAAAATAAAAAAATCTTTTTTGCAAAAATTGCATGAAGGTAGAAATAATTATAAGGGTATTTAGTAAACATAATTTTGATCAAAAGAATGTACAAGCCATCCCGCCACGTCAAGGCAACCCTTTGTGGGACAGTCCTACTCTAATATTAAAAACCTTTCCACTTGTCAAGTGACGTAAATGTGAACAAGGCAGAGGGACTGAACCCACCAGTTGAAACATAGGCCAGACAGGATGGATTAACCAATTCAGAAACAGGGCGGTCACACCCTTATATGCACAGAATGCACTCTGAACTACATAGAAAACTAGATCTGAACTGAAAAAATAAGTTAATGTGTATGCAAAATGTAAATGCATATTAACACATGACCATTAGGCTGTGTTTCCACTATCAGGAAACACAGCGTATATGACGGAGCGGAAACTCCGCTCCGTCTAAGCCCCGCCCCCTTTCTGACGCGCGTTATTTCCGGAGGTGTTCAGGACACCTCCGGAACACCTCCGGAAATAACGCAGGGCTACATAGCCCTGTGTTAAATTCCGTTGCGGCGATGCACCATCGCCGCAAGACGCTAGGACATGCTGCGGTCTGAAAAAACGCGCCGCATGTCCGTAAACGCAGGTGTTCCGCCTGCGTAATTTTGCGCATAGTGGAGACGGGATTTCTTGAAATCCCCTCCACTATGCTGTAACATCTGGACGCTGCGTGTTTGGCGCTGCGCCAGCCACAGCGCCAAACACGCAGCGTTTCCTGATCGTGGAAACTCACCCTTACACAGAAAACAGGCACAAAAAACAAATGTCCAAAAATAAAAAAATCTTTTTTGCAAAAATTGCATGAAGGTAGAAATAATTATAAGGGTATTTAGTAAACATAATTTTGATCAAAAGAATGTACAAGCCATCCCGCCACGTCAAGGCAACCCTTTGTGGGACAGTCCTACTCTAATATTGACGTGGCGGGATTTTTTCAGTTCAGATCTAAGTTTTCTATGTAGTTCAGAGTGCATTCTGTGCATATAAGGGTTGGACCGCCCTGTTTCTGAATTGGTTAATCCATCCTGTCTGGCCTATGTTTCAACTGGTGGGTTCAGTCCCTCTGCCTTGTTCACATTTACGTCACTTGACAAGTGGAAAGGTTTTTAATATTAGAGTAGGACTGTCCCACAAAGGGTTGCCTTGACGTGGCGGGATGGCTTGTACATTCTTTTGATCAAAATTATGTTTACTAAATACCCTTATAATTATTTCTACCTTCATGCAATTTTTGCAAAAAAGATTTTTTTATTTTTGGACATTTGTTTTTTGTGCCTGTTTTCTGTGTAATGGTCATGTGTTAATATGTATTTACATTTTGCATACACATCAACTTATTTTTTCAGTTCAGATCTAGTTTTCTAGATGATTCATTAGTTGCAGTTTGTAAAATGGAGTCAATGCTGTCCTGACAGCACAGAAACTGCCAATTTGTCATGCCACCCGCAAACCATTCCAGGCAAATCTGCACTACAACATGGCACTCCTTCCCTTTTGAACTTTGCGCTGTGCCAGAAAAGAAGTTTCCGTTCATGTATAGGGAATTGCCGTACTCAGGAGAAATTGCATAGCAAAGTTTGTGGTCCATTTTCTCCTATTAGTTCTTTTGAAAATTTAAAATTTGGGGCTAAAACAACATTTTAGTGGATATCATTTTCAGAGCACAATTTTATACAATTCTGTGAAATACCTGTGGGTTTAAAATGCTCAATAGACACCTGGAGGAATTCCTACAGAGCTGTAGTTTCCAAAATAAGGTCACTTGTGTTTTTTTTTTTTGCTGTTTTTGGCATCTCAGGGGCTATGCAAATGTGACATGCTGTCCGCAGTCTATTCTAGCAAAAATTGTGCTCCAAAAGTCAAATAGATCTCCTGTCTCCTCGAGCCCTGCTGTATACCCAAGTAAGAGTTTCTAACAACATAGGGGTATCCTTATACTCAGGGAAAATTGCACAACAAATTATGTGGTCAATTTATTCCTGTTACCCTTGTGAAAATTAAAAATCTGGGCCTTCAGCATCATTTCCCTTGAAAAAAATGTAAAATTTCATTTTCATGACCCCATATTATAAAATTCTGTGAAGCACCTGTGTGTTCAATATGCTCACAAACACCCCTAGATAAATTCTTTGAGGGATGTTGTTTCCAAAATGGGGTCATTTTTGGGGGGGTTTCTGCTATTCTAGAACCTTAGTGGCTCTACAAATGTGACATGGTGCTCGCAATTTAATCAAGACAATTTTGCACTCCAAGAATCAAATAGCGCTGTTAGGTGCCCAAACAAGAATTTCTGATCACATATGGGTATCTCTGTACTCAGGAGAAATTGTACAACAAATTGTGTGGTCCATTTTCTCCTCTTGCCCTTGTCAAAATGGAAAATATGGGGCTAAAACAAGGTTTTTGGGGGAAAAAACTTAATTTTTTAATTTTCACAGTCCAATGTTTTAAAATTTTGTGAAGCACCAGTGGGTTCAAGATGCTCACCATACCTCTAGATAAATTCTTTGAGGGGTGCAGTTTCCAAAATGAGGTAACTTTTTTCAGATTTCCACTGTTAGGCTGGGGTCACACACAACGTCTAAAAAATCTGACCGTTTTAGTGGGACGATTATCGCAGCAAAGTTTCCTGAACAAAGTTTCCGTCTGTCATCCGATTATCCGGGGATGATGCGATTTAGTCGCATCTGAGCGTAGGTTTCACATCCGACTGACATCCGACTTGAGAAATTTTGTCAGTGGCTAGCAAAACTGACATATAATGGATCCAAATTAATAGTTTTTAAATCACAAAAGAAAGATTAGATATATACACATAGAATACATACATATATATATATATATATATATATATATATTATTGTCATTTACATATATATATATATATATATATATATATATATTTATAGTTCATGCACTTCTGCATAGTATAATAGCCGTTCATTCAATTGCCGGCTTTTGTGAAATTACAGAACCCGACATGAAATGACACATGGTTTACATACAGTTAACCATGTCATTTCATGTAGTTTGATATATGGCTTTCACTAACAATGATATGAGTGTATGTGTGCAAACTTTCATACATGTAGGGGTTAATTAAAGGTGTAAATTTGTTGAAAAAAAATGCGTGGGCTCCTGCGTTATTTTCTCAACCAGACAGACAAAGCCAGCGAGTGGGGGCAAATAATATTAGCCTACGGAGGGTGCATTTATTTTGTGCCCCCCCTGGCTACTAACATCTGCCCCCAGCCACCCCAGAAAAGGCAAATCTATAATTAGATGCGCCCTTTCTGGCACTTAGCCCATCTATTCCCATTGCCCTGTAGCGGTGGCGAATGGGTTAATAATGGGTTAAAGCCACCTTGCTATTGGAAGGTGACTTTAAGCCAGGTCAATAATTGAGAGTTGTCAATTAGACAACTCTCAATTATTAATCCTATTGTATGAAATGGTTAAAAAATACACACACATTAATGAGAAATCATTTTAATGAAATAAATACACAGTTTTTGACCATCTTTTATTGTACAGGTAATCCTCAATTCCCTTGTTCTCCTGTAATAAAAATAAAATAATAAAGCAAGCTTTTTCTTACCTATCCGACGCACAGTCAGGTCCCACGCTGTAATCCATCGGAAAGGGTTAACAGGTTCACAACTAGCAGCACAGCTAATACTGGCAGCTCAGCTGTAAACCCCCGAAGGAATGAGCTAATCTCCCGGCTGGCAGGAGAGGATATGATTAGTGTGGGAAGCTTAATTGATTGCTTCCCAGGCTAATCAGTTCACTTCAGGTCAGCCGGGACTCCCTCTGACATCACTGATGCTGTGCAGTGTCCCCGGTTGACCTGCAGTGAACTGATTAGCCTGGGAAGCAATCAATTAAGCTTCCCACACTAATCACTTCCTCTCCTGTCAGCTGGGAGAAGAGATGATTCATACGGGGGTTTACTGCAAGGCTGGCAGCATTAGCTGCGGTCCCTGCAGTAAACGTTAACCCTTTCAGAAGGATTACATCGAGGGACCTGACAGAGCACCAGATAGGTAAGAATAAGCTTGCTTTATTATTTTATTTTTTATTACAGGAGAACAAGGGAATCGAGGATTACCTGTACAATAAAAGATGGTCAAAAACTGTATTTATTTCATTAAAATGATTTTTCATTAATGTGTGTGTGTAATTTTTAACCATTTCATACAATAGGATAAATAATTGAGAGTTGTCTAATTGACGACTCTCAATTATTAACCTGGCTTAAAGTCACCTTCCAATAGCAAGGTGGCTTTAACCCATTATTAACCCATTCGCCACCGCTACAAGGCAATGGGAATAGACGGGCTAAGTGCTAGAAAGTGTGCATCTAATTATAGATTTGCCTTTTCTGGGGTGGCTGGGGGCAGATGTTAGTAGCCAGGAGGGGCACAAAATAAATGCACCCTCCCTAGGCTATTATTATCTGCCCCCACTCACTGGCTTTGTCTGTCTGGTTGAGAAAATAGCGCGGGAGCCCACCATTTTTTTCAACGAATTTACACCTTTCATTAACCCCTACATGTATGAAATTTTAAGAAATGGCAACAACCCCAACCATCACATATGTGTATATAGTATATCTCTGAAAAAATCACAAGAAATACACATGGATGTGGGATAAACTAGTAGGAGAACTGTATTGCAAAGCAACAGACTAGAGAGAAACAGTCCAATATTCCAACAAATCAATTTTATTAGATAAATAACATAACATAAAAATAGCACAGGTGCATAGCACGCAGGGGAACTGACAGACACAGTGGTGTCAGCATCAAAACGTGAAAAGGGGATCAGAGTCCATCCACCCACCCAAATATATTACTATATAGGAAATGGCATGTCTGAAACAGCAGCATTCTTAAATCACAAGCTAAATAGCAAACAAGTAAATATCCCAGACATGGCAATGCATACACATACCTACAAGGGTGAGGTGAGAGACGGACAGCTGACCCACCCCAACGTACGTTTCGGAGCCACACTCCTTCCTCAGGGGGCCTGATGAGGAAGGAGTGTGGCTCCGAAACGTACGTTGGGGTGGGTCAGCTGTCCGTCTCTCACCTCACCCTTGTAGGTATGTGTATGCATTGCCATGTCTGGGATATTTACTTGTTTGCTATTTAGCTTGTGATTTAAGAATGCTGCTGTTTCAGACATGCCATTTCCTATATAGTAATATATTTGGGTGGGTGGATGGACTCTGATCCCCTTTTCACGTTTTGATGCTGACACCACTGTGTCTGTCAGTTCCCCTGCGTGCTATGCACCTGTGCTATTTTATGTTATGTTATTTATCTAATAAAATTGATTTGTTGGAATATTGGATTGTATGTATGAAATTTTGCACACATACACTCATGTAATTGTTAATGAATCCATATATCAAACTACATGAAATGACATGGTTAAATGTATGTAAACCATGTGTCATTTCATGTCGGGTCTGTAATTTCACAAAAGCCAGCAATTGAATATGCGGTGTGAGACAGTGAGAGCGTATGTATTGAATGGGGTGTACATTTCACAGGTACTTTGCTGACTTGTATGAGGGAAATGTGTGCCTTTGTAAAACTAGTGGTGGAAAAAGGTCATTACACCATCCATTCAAGTACACGTTTGCAGCTCAAACCTGTGGCCACTCAGGTATTGATTAGGAAGCCAGAAGTAGGTGCTTGGGAGCACAGTCAGAGAGCTCATTCAGTCTGGACAAGGGGTCCAGGCACAGAAGGTGTCTCCAAGAGTGTGGGAGCTGTCTTTAGCCCGGACACAGGGAGGTGTCCTGGCACAAGGAAGCAGTCTCTAAGAGTGTGAGCTATCTCAGTCTGGGTGCAGGAAGTACCCCGGACACAGGAGTAGTCGCAGTGAGAATCCGTGCGAATAGCGACTGAATAGGAGGTGACCTCTCTCAAGTCTGGACATTGGAGTTGCCTTCGGACATAAAGAGGAGTGTCTGTGAAACTCCATACTGGTAACATATGTGATATGTGTTGTTTTGGGCACAGACTGGTAGAGTCTGGGTCCCGGATAGAGAGGGCCATCTATCTAAGTGTAATTTAGTGGCTAGACAAGCCCAGGTTTTCTGTTTATGATTTGTTTTTATCTGTGTGCTGTGGACTTTAATAAAACTGGTTGCGGCCAGTTTTCACCAAACTGCTGTCTGAATGAACTGTTTCCGTGCCATTCTGTCTACCCAGACAGCGATCCTAGAGCTAAACCCCCGGAAAGCTTACAATTGGTGGAGAATGCTGGGGCAGCACAGGGCCTAGTACAGTTAGTGCTGGAGTGTGCGTGCGGCACAGTAGCGAGAGACAGCATTAAAGGTGAAGTCTATTGAAATAGCAACAGAGGAAAAAAAAGTGTGTCAGCAGAAACGTCTGTTTGGAGCAGTCTTAAAGAGACAGGAGCCCTAATAGACTTTGCAAAGAAAAAAAAAAAAAAAAAAAGTGTGTCTGCACAGCAAAGCTGAATTTTTCTATGGAAAAGACTGTAGAGTGTGTGTATGTCTTGAGTGAAGACTGCCGTTGTTGAGACAGAGAAGTCTGACAGCATGGACGACGAGTGTGGATACAAGCATCTTGCTGTGACTCAGTGGGGTCACGAAGGCATCTTGCTGTGACTCAGTGGGGTCACGAAGGCATCTTGCTGTGACTCAGTGGGGTCACGAAGGCATCTTGCTGCAACTCGGCGGGGTTGTGAAGATTGTCGTCGCACTCAAATCCAGTTGTGCTGTGACTCGGCGGGGCCACGAAGATTTTTTTCAAGGGAAAGCGGTGAAGTTCTGGTGTGAACAGTGCACCGCGATGGCTGTGAATGGAGCCACGAATGGGTCTGACAAGTCGGACCGCATATTTGAGAAATGTCTACTGGACATGGTGCGGGAACCATGGGCACCGTATGGAATGGCGGCAGTGGACCATTCTATGGACTCTCCGGGGGTGCCAGTGTTGTCACAGAGTGCCCGGGGAGGTGGTAAGAGATGTTGTGAACTGAGTCCTAAGACTACTGCTGATTTTTTGTGTAAAAATTACCCTGCCGGTGTGGTTGTTAAAAAGGGGGCGGGGTCTAAAAAAGGGGCGGATTTTCACAAGAATGTAGAGTGTGGAAAAATGAAAATTGTTACTGGTGGTGGGTTGGTACCTCCTAAAAATGACAATGTGACCGTTGCTAACGGGGTAGCTCCAGTAGAAGGGGGTGACGTCAAAGTGGGAGGTGACCTGTTAGTCCACAACACCATGGGGAGTGACACAGACCCTGTAGCTGACTGGGACACTATGAAAGTAAAAAGTGAGTTCAGTCAGGAGAGGCTAGATGAGGGAAGAGAGTCCTCCTCTCGTCGTAGACGGCGCAAGGGCCACAAAAAGGTTGTTCCGGTAGTACTCGCTGAAAATGGAAATGAAGAGAATGTAGTACTGTCTGCCTATGCTTCAAGTGTGGATTCTCCTTTAGAGGTAGAAGAGGAGAAGGCCAGTCAGGGCCAAGAGCTGGAAACTATTCGGCTGCAGTATCAGAGTGACATGCTGCAATTATGTGAAAACCTGGAGGACGTGTCCTCAGACCAGCGAGATCTAAAAGGAGGCAACGAGGAAGTTATCCTGTGGCAGAATATGTTCTTTGCCATTAAAGAGGACCGCCGCAAAATCAAGGAAGAGGTTTTGCAGTTGAAGCGTGAGAAGGAGGCGCTGCAGGATGGAGTTTCTGGAAGTGAACAAATCCTAGAACGACTGCGCGAACAGCTCAACCAGGAGCTGTGTGACTCCAAGAAGGAGTGTGATGAACGCAGTAGGGAACTGCAACAGATGAAGAAAGAGTATGTGGATCTCCTCAGGGTCAAAGAAAAACTAGAAGAGGATAAGATGGATGCAGAGCAAATGCGCCAGGTGGTTGAGACCACTCTGCAGGACACCTGTGATGAAAATGGTGATCTGCGCAGAAAGACCCTAGGTCTGGAAGCTCAGGTGAAGGAGCTACAGATGTCCTGTGATACTCTCCAGAAGGCGGAGATGCGCCTTAAGGAAAAGCTCAGACAGATGGAAGCTGAGCGGGAAAAGATGGAGGAGTCCATCAGAGAAGCTACAGACCAGGTCCAGGAGTTGGCCACTGGAGATGAGAAGTGTAAAGCAGATACTTCCTCGAGTTCGGATGATTTGGTGGATGTCGGAGCTGAGATCAAGGAGCTCAAGGAGTGGTTACAAGCCCATTGGACGCAAGAGAAGCTTCAGAGACGGGCTGCTGAGAGGCGAATGGCGGAACTAGAGGAAGAAGTTCTCGCGCTTAAAAGTCGCCTGATACAGTGTCACTCGGTGAACAAGGCCTCCTTGGAGAAAGAAAAGGGCAACCATGTTGCACTCGCTTCCCTTGGCCAGGAGAAGATAGACCTGAGGAGAGCTAAGAGTGTGGTAACGAAAGATAATTGTGAAATGGAAGTGGTCCGGACGGAAATTCACGAAATTGTAGCTGTGAGTCAGCTCAGAAGAAGAGTAAAGGGGGAAGAAGCTGAAAGTCAGTTGTCCCTGAACCCTGAGCTGATTGATCGTCTGGAACCCACTGGTGAGACCGAAACGTGTCGGTACAAGTGCCTCGTAGATGTACCCGAGGACTTGAGAGAAGAATGCACCCGGGAGTCTGTACATGAAGCGTTTAGGAAGGCCGTGGGAGCCTGTAAGGTGTACTCGACCTCAGGAGCTAAACAGCTGGTGGTCTTGTCCACGACTGAAGTTACAGTGAAGAGGGTGGCAATCCTAAGTGACATGCACTGGCGATGTATTCGCACAAAGCGGTTTCTCCGGTTGAAGACAGAACAAACCGTTAGACAACTAAAGCTTATGAGAAAAGCTCACAGTCTACAGGAAGAGGTCATCCGGGTGCCTCATGTTCTGGTGAGAAAGCTGATCGGGAGAAATGGCCGAGCCATGCAGATAATGGTGAAGAAGTCTGGTGTGGTGAAAGTAAGCAGTCCACGTGATCGTCGGGACTGGATACCAGATGAAGACGGCATGGTGTCATTCTACGCTATAGGAACAGAAGAAAGTCTGGAATATGTGCGCATGCTGGTGGCGTACCGTGTGACCTACCTGCGAGAGGTAGAACAATTGAATCTCGCTAGACAGCGAGTAGATAGACAGCATCATCTGAGCAGCAGAAGATGGCAGCCGTCTAAGAATAGTGAGACCCGACAGAGAAAGGGCCCCCTAAATAACAGAACAGCTAAGGCTGAAGTTAGGGACCTTTCAAGACGTCCTGAGGGTAGTGGGCGTGGGTTTAGAGGTAGTGAGACCTCCAGTAACTCAGGTTTGAGAGGCCCACACAGACGACCCGATAGAGTACAGGACAGTACGGAGTCTAACCGGACCTTAGATACCCAGGCAAGACCTGACAAGGTTACGATTGACCACTGGGAGCGAAGGGGAGACCTGACAAGGTTACGTCCCAGAAATGTGACTGGACGAAGTCTGTGACAATGACAGACGGTAGGTCCCTAAGGAATGAGCGAATGTCATTGACTAATATTCCGGGGCTGAACAGAGCAAGGGACAAGTACATGGTCTCTGTGTGAACTGTGGGTTGAGGTGATTGGATATATTATGTGTTCAACCCCACAAGCTTAAACTTATGTGATAATAATGATGATGATGCTAATCATAATAGTGATGATACTGATAATGGTAATGACCGTGATAAAGATGAAATTCCTTTGCAGGTGATGTTGGGAGACGAGTATGGTGGTTCTCGGGAACCAAGTGTCCCTGACCTATATAGAAGTATAGTGCTGAGGCAGTGTTCGGAGTTCACTGTCTCTTTTGGGTTGTTGACCAGCCCTCCGGTCTGGATGACCAGCCCTCCGGTCTGGAGAAGAGGGAGGGGATATGTGAGACAGTGAGAGCGTATGTATTGAATGGGGTGTACATTTCACAGGTACTTTGCTGACTTGTATGAGGGAAATGTGTGCCTTTGTAAAACTAGTGGTGGAAAAAGGTCATTACACCATCCATTCAAGTACACGTTTGCAGCTCAAACCTGTGGCCACTCAGGTATTGATTAGGAAGCCAGAAGTAGGTGCTTGGGAGCACAGTCAGAGAGCTCATTCAGTCTGGACAAGGGGTCCAGGCACAGAAGGTGTCTCCAAGAGTGTGGGAGCTGTCTTTAGCCCGGACACAGGGAGGTGTCCTGGCACAAGGAAGCAGTCTCTAAGAGTGTGAGCTATCTCAGTCTGGGTGCAGGAAGTACCCCGGACACAGGAGTAGTCGCAGTGAGAATCCGTGCGAATAGCGACTGAATAGGAGGTGACCTCTCTCAAGTCTGGACATTGGAGTTGCCTTCGGACATAAAGAGGAGTGTCTGTGAAACTCCATACTGGTAACATATGTGATATGTGTTGTTTTGGGCACAGACTGGTAGAGTCTGGGTCCCGGATAGAGAGGGCCATCTATCTAAGTGTAATTTAGTGGCTAGACAAGCCCAGGTTTTCTGTTTATGATTTGTTTTTATCTGTGTGCTGTGGACTTTAATAAAACTGGTTGCGGCCAGTTTTCACCAAACTGCTGTCTGAATGAACTGTTTCCGTGCCATTCTGTCTACCCAGACAGCGATCCTAGAGCTAAACCCCCCCGGAAAGCTTACAGCGGCTATTTTACTATGTTGAAGTGTATGAACTATAAATATATATATATGTCTCAATGACATGTATATGTATATATATATATATATATATATATATATATATGTATTCTATGTGTATATATCTATTCTTTCTTTTCTTTATTAAACCTGTCAGTGTGATTTTACAGTATAGCCAGGGATGAATTGCCGGCTTTTCTAAAGGACACCGGTGCGTTTGTAATCCGATTTTTCATCGCACCCAAAGTCTTGCATTGGTGATTGTCGGACCACAAAAAATCTGAAACTGGGAGCTGCTTCATAGATTAACATTGGTCCGACTGCAATGCAATATTTCATCGCTTTGCAGTCATCCGATTTTGTCGCCAGTGTGACCCCGGCCTTAAGGCACATCTGGGCTCTGCAAACATGACATGTCATCCGCTGTTTATTCCAGCCAATTTTGCTCTGTCATGCACCAAAACAGTAATTTTCCATCACATATGGGGTATCAACGTACTCAGGAGAAATTGCACAACAAATTTTATGTTCAATTTTCTCCTGTTACCTGTCACGTGGTTACCGCAACAGAGAGGAGCCAGAAGACTGCAGCATCTGATTGCTCACACTCCTGCGCTGAAAAGAAGTACTTCACCTTCTTTTTAAATGGTGTTTATTTCTTTTGGCAGAACAGGGGTTAATCGGCCATGTTGGAAGCTCTGGGAGTCAGCTGAGCTCGGTTAGCCACTCCTATCCCCTATACAATCTTGATCCTGATTTAAACACATGTCAGAGTTGGCTTGTGCTGCTTGGCTTGGTTTTTGGTGCTTATATGAGAAGGAGTTTGGAGGAGTTATCTGAAACGTAGGTTGCGTAGGTTTGTAAGTGTAATAATTTCCATCCCTCCTCTTATTTTGTTTTTTTTTTCACTCCCCTGTGCATTCCTCTGTTATATGTGAGTTAATATTTGTATGCCTGGTATTTTCCGTTACCCCTTGTTCGTGTTGCCTTGTTCGTCGGGTTGGTTGTTGTGAACGTTTTGGAGATGACTTCTAAGCTGAAGCTCCCTCTGGTGGTTGCTGAGGGTATTGAACCTATGTTGAATACCAAGAGTCCTATACCTGCAGATAACGAGTGGTTGTTAGGTGGTACCGACTGGCCTGATATAAGTGAGCTGACCTCCCATGATCCTCGCCGGTGATTAATTGTGCTTCTTGGTCTAGGTTGGAATTCAGCTTGCTTTCCTGCTGTCTCCTGCTTGCTTTCAGATAAGTCTCTTTCAGTTTTTTTTACTGTGGTTTGAATTCCTTGCTTTTTGCTGCATTGCTTTTTGTCTTCAGCCGTGTCCCCTTAGGGGGGCTTTGGCTGGTCACCGTTCATTTTTTGTATTTGTTCATTTGCTCAGTTCTTGTGATATTTTACTGCTGGGTAGCTACATGTCCACACCAGAGATCTGATATAGGTGGTCGAGACCGTGTGGTCTGTGTTTTTGGATTCAGAAGTGTTGGAGTTTTTCCTAGGGTTTTTCTGGGTTGCAGACAGTATTCTCTCCTGTGCTGTCCTATCTAGACAGTTTTGGGCCCCAGCATTTGCTCAATCTATTTTCTGTCTGTGTTCGTATTTTCATCTTGTCTAACCGCCATTATATGTTTGCGGGCTTCCTACTCTTTTGGGGTCTACTCCGGGGCAGTTAGCTTTCCTCTTTCCATCTTCAGGGATAACTATCTCTCCGGCTGTGCCGAGGCATCTAGGACCACCGTAGGTACGCTCCACGGCTGCTTCTAGTTGTGCGGTTAGTTTAGGGTTCTGCAACCTATTAGTTTCCAACCTCTCTGGTGTTAGGCTGCCTATGTGGTTTTTTGCTACTGCCTCCTCAGCTACCAAAACATAACAGTTGGTGTACTGTGGTGCACTGGAGCTCCCCTCTTCCCTAGGTGGGAAAAGGGAGCAGACGGAGGGCTGATTCAGGAGATTAGGCAAGGGTGGCGACATCTTCACCTTCAGAAGTATCACGGGGAATAGGGCAAGCTAGGGCACCCCCTAGGGTTAGGGACAGGGAAGGAGCCCCTATTCTCGGTGACATTATCTCTGACCATAACCATTTTCTGATCCATTACTTCTGAAGGTGACAGATCTACACACTGTTGTTTTGCAGCACTCTAACACATCTGATGTAGGAATCATGTCTTCCAGGCAAACTATAGTGGAGCCCAAGGTCGCTTTGCCTGACAGGTTTTCTGGTGGGCGTGACAAGTTTGTGATTTTCAGGGAGGCCTGTAAACTGTACTTTTAGCTACGTCCTGTTTCCTCAGGTACAGAGGAGCAATGTGTGAGGATAATAATCTCACTCCTTCAGGGGGACCCCAAGCATGGACATTTTCTCTTCCATCTGACTCTCAGTCGCTTCAGACAGTGGAGGAATTTTTTCTGGCGCTGGGTCTTTTATACAACGACCCCAATCTCCTTTCCTTGGCTGAGTCCACACTGCACCAACTTCAGTAAGGAGACCAGCCAGCAGAGGAGTATTGCTCGGAGTTTCGGAGGTGGGCCATTGACCCCACACTCCGTAACCAGTTCTGTGAGGGGCTTACAGTAAAGGTGAAGGATGCCTTAGCCCTGTATGAGACTCCCGTCTCCCTTGAGGCAGCCATGTCTCTTGCAATCAGGGTTGATCGCCATGTTCACCAGAGACATAGGAAGACACCCCTGTATGTCCGGGTCCAAGGGAGATTGGGACTGAGTCATCAGAGGAACCCAGGTGGGTGCAGCTACCCACTCTGGAAAACTGTCTGTTGTTCAGCATAAAGGTGCAGCGTGTTTTTACTGTCGTGGAAAGGGCCATTTTGTGGGCATGTGTCCTTCCCGACCTCACAATAAAACAGCCGCCGGAAAAACTAAGAGGCCCGGGTTGCGGAGAGGTTAGCAACCCAGGTGTACTAATCATCTCCGTGGTTAGGACACAATTTTTTCTGACAAATGAAATTCACCTTGATGAAATTAAAGTAGATGTGTCTGCATTTCTGGACAGTGGGGCAGGGTTTAACTTGATCAATGCTAGGTTCGTCCAGGTCCGATGCCTCAGTCAACATACTCTGTCCAGATCCATACCCATAATTCCCATCAACTCTGCCCCTTTGAGACAGGGGTATTTTACTCAAGTCATCCGAGGTTTACATCTTCAAGTGGGGGCCTTGCACTCTGGGGTAATAGACTGTTATGTGCTAGAGGGTGTGCCCTCACCTGTGGTCCTTGGACTTCCTTGGCTCACTCTGCACAATCGTGTTGTAGATTGGCAGACTCAGCTGTGATGATTCAGGTTGGGGTTTGCTTTCTGCTTCCTGCTTCCCGGCCTGGTCAGGTGGGGGTTACCCTTCTCCTTGTTCTCCTGTCACTTTCCCACCAAGTTTCCTCCATTCCTGAGCTCAGTCCCTTTTATCTCCCCCACACCCCATGCTGTCCAGTGCAAAGGTTCTCCCCTCCAAAATAACCTTCCCCCGGCAACAGTGGTAACAGACCCGATAGTTCCGGCCCCAAAGTGCACCGGAAACCGCTGACTCTGCCCCGGCTCATCTTCTTACACCCATATAAGTCTATGAGTGTGAGTGACAGAACGCATAGCATTCGGATATCATCCGAGTGCAGTGCGATGTACACCAACAGTGGAGGAGATAAAGAAATTACTTTACCCGCCTCCTCTGCAGCTGTGCTCCGATCCGAGAGGTTTGGAGCACAGTATCATGACACTCAGCTCCTATTCACACCCGAGCAAAAGCTTAGAGTCATTAGCATATCGCTTCCGATGCTCTTGCATCGGATGCCAAACGCTAGTCTGACTCCAGCCTAAGGAGTTAACTGCTCTATTGCTGCAGTCATTCGTCTTGTATCTAAACCCCTAACTCCCCATGCATATGTTAAAAAATACCTTTTATACCTCTGGCATACAGTCCAATGGTGTCTTTTTTTTCTTTTCTCAGTGCTGCCTCAATCCCTGCAGGTGCTGTCTTCCTGCCTTAATTGATGTGTATGACACCTCCTACTTTATCCACAGGTCACTGTGAATCTAACACCTGCACAGCTGGGGTGCAGGCAGGGCCGTATCTGCCACTAGGCACTCAAGGGCATGTGCCTAGGGCGGGACTCTGTGGGGGGCGGCACCTAAGCAAGAATTTTTTTTTCTTTTGGTCCGGGGGGAGTCGGCCCTCCCCTTGCTTCTCTCACCCCCCATCATCATACTCACCTCCTCCTGCTGCAGCTCCGATGGTCCAGCGCCGATATCTTCTTCCTGTACTGAGCGTGCGGTCACTCCTAGTACCGCTTATTAAGCTCATGAATATGGACGCCACTCCACTCTCATAGGCATGGCGTCCATATTCATGAGCTTAATGAGTGGTACCACGTGACGTGTGATCGCGCGCTCATACAGGAAGAAGATGTCGGCGCTGGACCATCGGAGCTGCAGCAGGAGCCAGGAGGTGAGTATATGATGATGGAGGAATGAGCGCTGTGGGCCAGGGGGGAGGAATGAGCGCTGTGGGCCGGGGGGGAGGAATGAGCGCTGTGGGCCGGGGGGAGGAATGAGCGCTGTGGGCCGGGGGGGAGGAATGTGCACCGTGGGCCAGGAGGAATGAGCGCCGTGGGCCAGGGGGGAATGAGCGCTGTGGGCCAGGGGAAATGAGCGCTGTGGGCCGGGGGGAATGAGCGCTGGGGGGAGTAATGAGCGCAGGGGGGAGTAATGAGCACTGGGGGGAGTAATGAGTGCAGGGGGAGAATGAGCGCAGGGAGTAGTAATGAGCGCAGGGGGAATGAGCACAGGGGGAGTAATGAGCGCAGGTGGAATGAGCACAGGGGGGAGTAATGAGGGCAGGGGGGAATGAGCACAGGGGGGAGTAATGAGCGCAGGGGGGAGTAATGAGCAATGGGGAGAATCAGCGCAGGTGAGAGTAATGAGCACAGGGGGAGAATGAGTGCAGGGGGGTAATGAGCTCAGAGGGGAGGAATGAGCGCTGTGGGAGGAATGAGCTCAGGGGGGAGGAATGAGCGCTGGGGGGAATGAGCGCTGGGGAGAGAATGAGCACTGGGGAGGAATGAGCGCTGGGTGAATGAGCGCTGGGGGAATGAGCACTGGGGGAATGAGCGCTGAGGTGGGGAATGAGCGCTGGGGGGAATGAGCGAAAGGGGAGGAGAATGAGCGCAGGGGGAGAATGAGCACTGGGGGGAATGAGCGCTGAGGTGGGGAATGAACGCTGAGGTGGGGAATGAGCACGGAGGAGAATGAGCGCTGGGGGAGAGAGCGCTGAGGTGGGGAATGAGCGCTGGGGAGAATGAGCGCTGGACTAATGTAAAAGAGGAGGTTGGACAGAAATGACATCACAAATCTTTTTTTTTGTTAAATAACATCTTTATTTAGCTTACAAAAAGGCATACAAATCCGCATGTAAAAAACACATCAAATACGCACCTGCGTTTTCTGCCAAGAGATGCGGATTATGTACGGAAACTTCTGCAGACAAATCTGCAATGTGTGCACATGCCCTAAGGCTATGTTTTCACGTTCAGGAAACGCTGCAGAGAGGACACAGCTCTGTCCAAAGCTTTGCCGGCTTTTGTACGCGCGGTGATTCTACATGTGTTCATTGAACCGTGTGGAATCACCGCATCCTATACATAGGACGGTGTTATTTATCTTGCGTAGACTGAGCGTCTCCGCGAGATAAATAGACATGCTGCGGTCTAGAAAGACGCGCCGCATGTGCATATACGCAGGTCTGCCACCTGCATCTTTGTACGCATAGTGGTTATGGGATTTCATAAAATCCCCTCCAATATTCTGTAACATTTGGACGCTGCGGATTGGACTCTGCGGCTGTTCTCAGCGTCCAACCTGCAGCGTTTCCTGAATGTGGAAACGTACCCTAAATATATCTCTGCCTCTGGACATTATACAGTATAGATTTGCCTGGACTGTACATTATTATAAATCTACTACCTGAGCATTATATATTATAGATCACCCTGGACATTATATATAATAGATTGTACGTCATATATTACAGATAAATCTGGACATTTTATACTATTGGTCTCCTTGTACATTATATATTGTAGATCTATAATAAATAATATACCGGGAGATCTATAAGATAAATTGTCCAGATTTATATGTAAGTATCTGTTTAAACCCAGACATATGAATAAGGCCTTAGTCAGAGACTGGGCAATAATAGAATAATAAAATCCATCTAGTAATCCTCCAATGTCTGCTGGACATGGTATGGGGAGAGTTTCTAGTTCAGTTAGTACACAAACACCAGACTTCTTGCTGTTAACCAGTTAATGTTTTCTTGTCCACCACACTGCAGTGTCAAAAGAGGAAGACAGCGAGACAGGCAGCAACATCACATCAGAGAGCTCTTGACCTCGAAACAGAAAATCCTCAGATCCTGGTATTGTAACATAATATTAGGAATAATATTTATTCATTGATATTGCGCTATTAACTCCACAGCACTTTACAGACATCATCAACACTGTCCCCATTGGGGCTCACAATCTAAACATCCTATTTGTATGTCTTTTGAGTGTGGTAGGAAACCACTGTCTTTGAAAGAGTTACATGGGCATAAACATAGATTCGGCCTCAATCATTCCCTATGGGACTTGCAAACATGTGCGCACTTGCGGTGAGACAAAAAAACACTGCTAGTAGCATTTTTTTTCTGTTGCTGCAAGTATCGGATTTGCGGGATCGCGTCAAAACCGCAAGTGTCGCACATGTCTGCAAGTCGCATAGGGAATGCATGAGGCTGAATGCAGTGTTGCCATAAGTGATCCGTTACATGGCAGATGCGGAAAACTGCCGGATCTGCCGCGAATGGCAAAAATCGCTGATGTGCAAGTAGCCTAAGTCATTGGTGACAGGGTCTCCATTAGTCATACTCACCAATGGGGGAGGCAGAACGAAAAGTGCCTTGGGCAGCAGAAACTCTAAATACGGCCCTGGGTGCAGTCACACTTTACTCTGCCCTAGGAATAGCAGATCAAAGTCCTGTAATCCACATGGCTGGAGCTCACTTCGCTTTCAGTTAAAAGGAACAGAGAAAATTCATATGCAAGGGGACATGGTAGCTTGGATAAAAGTTGATGGAATGCGGTGATGGAAAATCTGGTGATATTCCACAAATGGAACATATTTTGAACAGGACATAAAGTACTCCTGCTTCATATCCGCTTTCAACACTAGGTGCCAATATTTGATTTAACGTTTGCTTGAAAGGATTCTAAGGCTTGTTTCATACCTGCATTTGGGAGTGCCGTTTGTCTGTTCCATTTTACGAACAAGCAGGATTTATATCTAAAACATCAGTTCCATATCACCTATAAACGGAGGCAGAGGCACCCCATTATTATGGGGCTGTCTGGGTTCTATTAAGTTTCCATCAGTGAACAGAAAACACATATTGAATAGTATGTTGTTTTTTTTTACAACAATTTAAAAAAAGCTTACACATAACAAGCAGACTGATTGTAGTCAATGGGGTTCATCCACTTGTGTTTTCATCATTTAGGCAGCTGATCATTTTTGGACATGAATTCCAAAAACAAATAAGAGAAAATGAATTCCCCCAAAAGATGTGAACTCAGCCAAAGACTGTTTAATATAAAAGGAATAAAATTGAGTTTTCAGCTGCAGATGAAGGAAGGGAGACACACTAGTCATTACTAGTGGGTAGGCGGAGCCCACATAGGATAAACACACCTCAGATTAAAAAAGTGTTGACCGGCCCCTCCAGCTATATAGGGCTCCTCCTACTCCAGCTCTCCAGTCTAAAATTTGAGGTTCACAGAGGATAGTCGCTGCTGGAAGCAGCTGCTCAGAAGATTTTTTTATTTTAGTCGGACAGAGACTTGGACCGCCAATGGTCTAGAGGTCTCAGGGGTCTCAGCGCTGCTGGACTCCCACCTCTCCCTTGGCGGATCTGTATTATCCTGTAAGGTGGTCCCTGCAGAACCCTGCCGGCCCTGGGGGATGAGATTGCTTCCCTGGCGGGGACGCAAACCGCGCTTCTGGGGTCACTGCGTTCCCCGCCCTGGGGGGAAGCTACGGGCACAGCGCCACAAATCTCTGAGGGGTCCCTGTGGCGCTCAGCTGGGTGAGTACTCCACATTTTAATGTGTTTGAGTGCTTCAGCGGCCGCTGCGGCAGCCGCTGCTACATGTATTCAGTGTGGTGATTGTGTACTTTTGTCCGCAGGTGGATGCTTGCAGGACATGGGAGCGGAGAGCGGAGTGAATCGCGCGCTTTTTTTTTTTAAACCGGCGGGGGGCGTGGCTTCGCGCTCTCCCATTTTTTCCTTCCGGCTTCTCTCCTCTAGCGCGGCGGCCATTACTGACGGCCTCCTCGGGCTCCTCACTCTCCGCTCTCCCCGGCCGACCGAAAGGAGACACTACACCACGGCCAGCTGGGTGAGTCGCCTCTACCTGTCAGGGCAGAAGCTTGACCCCCTCAGCGCAGGACAAGGTATTGTCACGGAACGCTCCCGCTACGATCACATTAGCGACGCATAATTTTGCGATCGTTTTTTTCTTTGTGATCGTTTTTTATGTCGCTAGTAGCTTCCACGGTGGGCGATCTCATTGACGACGCATAAGTGGTTAGCGATCTCTTTAGCGACTTTGGTATTGCGATATACAAATCAGCGCAATATGTTAGCGATCTCGTTGACGTTCTTGTTTAATGTGGCATACCTTTGAACACTGTCCTGCAGCTGTTACCTCATAAGAGGCACCTGCGGCTCGCACACCCTTTTCATTAAACAAGGGTTGTGGAGAGTCTGTGACTTTAACCCCTTCTTTGGCGGTTAACCCTTTATTGGGAGACAAAAGCTGGGGTAGCTCTCTATTTAAGAGCTTTAACCCTTCAGCGTTCATTTTGCCTTTGAAAACCACACTGTTCTGGTTGCTGACAGGTTTTTACCTGCCACATACTGTGTGAGGGCATGTCGGATCAGGGTCCAGGAACGGACCGTCTCCCAGATCCGCTACAGGATCAGTCTCGCGTATCTGACACGCAGACCTCGACGGCGTCAAGCGCAGCGGTCGGAGGTTACAGTGACGCCAAAATGGATGCCCTCGCTCATTCTATTGATGGCCTGTCTGACCTTCTAGGTTATTGGGTGTCAGCTAGATCCTCTCATGGTAGGAAGCGACACAGGCCGGTGCCATCTTTCTCGCGTAGCGACTCAGAGATTTCTGATATGGAGGGCTCCCCTCCAAGCTCGGATGGTGAAATATCCGATTCGGATAAGGAGGATCGGCAGGGACAATCTGCCTCTCTTTTGAGCCGTACAGAGGCTTTTATTGGAGCCATGAGGGAGGCGTTACAGTTACCGGAGGAGGTAACTAGACGTCCTGGTAAGTCGGCCCGGATGTTTCAGGAGTCGAATAGGTCGCGATCAGCCTTACCATCTCTGGATGAGCTTAATGAGGCAGTGGAGAAGGAACCCTGTGTCCAGATAAACGTTTTCAGGGGACACGGTTTTTTGAGACACTGTATCCGTGTACTACGGAGTTGAGTGCTAATTGGATTCCTTCTCCTGAAGTGGATGTCCCTTTATCCCAGCTTAGCAAATCCTCATTACTTCCTGTTAAAGGAAAGGCGAGTCTGCAGGATCCGCTGGACTGAAAAACGGAGATGGCGGCAAAATCCATCTACGAGGCCGCGGGTCATGGATTCAGAGCTGTGCTAGGATCCATGTGTGCTTGTAAAGCCTCCTTGAGCTGGTTAGACCGTCTACGGACGGCGTGGCAAGATGGATCCCCACTATCCGAGGTAGAGGGGCTTTTCAAGTCATTGGAGGATGCAGCTCGATATGGCAGTGATGCAGGTTTGGATACTGCCTCCATGCTGTCCAGGGCACAATCCTCGGCGATCACAGTCAGGAGAGCTCTGTGGCTTAGACAGTGGACCGGAGACGCGGTTTCCAAGCAAGGTTTGCTTTCTTTAGCTTACAAAGGTGGTCAGCTATTTGGATCTGACCTCACTGGCTGATTGCCAAAGCAAAGGCAAAAGAAACGGCTTTACCGCAACGAAGAGCTGTGGTCTCTGCGTCTGGCAGGCATAGTGCCGGTGGTAGTCGGCGGTCCTTTCAGTCTAGGGGACGGTTTGGTCAGCCCTCTTGGGGATCGGGTCGTCCCTCTTTTTCGGGAAAAAAGAGCGCTCAGAAATCTCGCACTCCCTGGAAACAGAGCTTCCGCCAAGACAAACGGGAAGCTGACAAAAAGCCCGCTAAGGCGGACTGACGCCAGGGTCTCACTCGAGGGCTCTCGAGTGGGAGGTCGCCTGCTCCAATTCAAGCCTACTTGGGCTTCCCGCGTGTCGGACACCTGGGTGACGCGGGTTGTGTCGGCAGGCTACTTCATAGAGTTTCTTTCTCGACCCCCAGACAGTTTTTGCCAATCCCGCATTCCGTCAGAGCCCGGGCTAATTGCCGCTCTACTGCGGGAGGTCGATTCCCTTCTACAGAAAGGTGTGGTGGTACCAGTTCCACCGGAGGACCAAGGAAAAGGTTTTTATTCTAACCTCTTTGTAGTCCCCAAAAAGGAGGACAAATTTCGTCCCATTCTGGATCTCAAAAGATTGAATCGACATGTCCGCACCCGAAAATTCCGCATGGAGTCACTTCGCTCAGTTGTGGCAGCCTTGTCGCAGAACGATTTTTTGGTGTCAATCGACATTCGCGACGCTTATTTGCATGTCCCCATCGGAAGGGCCCACCAACGCTTCCTGCGTTTTGCCATAGGTCAGGACCATTACCAGTTTGTGGCCCTGCCATTCGGTCTGGCCTCAGCACCCAGAGTTTTTACAAAAATTCTGGCTCCTCTCATGGCGATTCTGCGAAGACAGGGGGTTACGATTCTTCCCTATCTGGACGACCTTTTGATTGTGGCGTCCTCAAAGGAGGAGGCGGTGACGGCTCTCGATTTATCCCTTCAGCTCCTGGAGGACTTCGGGTGGCTGATCAATTGGGAGAAGTCATCCCTGGAACCGTCGCAGTCAATCCTGTTTTTGGGAATGCAGTTCGACACGGTACGAGCAGTGGTTTCTCTGCCCTCAGACAAGCAAGCGAGTCTTCTTCACCATGTGCAGGGTATGAAGTCTGCAACAGCAATGTCCCTTCGAAGGTGTATGCGCCTTCTGGGTTTAATGGTGGCGTCAATGGAAGCAATTCCGTTTGCCCAATTTCATTCCAGGGCTCTCCAAATGCTCATCTTGAACCGTTGGGATCGATCATGGTTTTCACTGGATTGCAGTGTCATCATCTCCCACAGGGTGAGAGAGTCGCTAGAATGGTGGTTACGTCCGGAAGCGTTATCCCTGGGGAAGTCCTTCCTTCCTCCGAGGTGGTCGATCATAACCACCGATGCCAGCCTGACGGGCTGGGGGGGCGTCTGGAACGGTCTCTGGATTCAGGGAGTATGGTCGTTGGAAGAGTCTGTCCTGCCGATCAACATCCTGGAATTGAGGGCAATTTTTCTTTGCCTCCAACACTGGACGGTCCCTTTAAGCGGTCTACCAGTCCGAGTGCAGACAGACAACGCGACAGCGGTCGCGTATATCAACCATCAAGGTGGAACGAGGAGCTTTAGGCTCATGATGGAAGTGTCTCGAATCCTGGTATGGGCCGAGGCCAGGGTGCCAGCCATCTCTGCGATTCACATTCCAGGAGTTCAGAATTTCACAGCGGACTTCCTGAGTCGCGAAAAGATGGATCCCGGAGAATGGAGTCTTCATCCGGAAATTTTTGCGCTGCTGTGCTCCCGTTGGGGAACTCCCCAAGTGGATGTGATGGAATCCAGGTTCAATGCCATGTTACCGACATTCATGTCCAGGTACAAGGACTCGAAGGCTGTGGCGGTGGATGCTCTGGTGGCTCCTTGGGACCATTTCGAGCTAATTTATGTGTTCCCGCCGATATCCTTACTTCCTCTGGTTTTGCGTCGGATCAGACTGGAGAGAGTCCCGGCTATGTTGATAGCCCCAGATTGGCCAAGGAGGACGTGGTTCTCGACACTGGTGTCACTTCTGGCAGCGCCTCCACTTCCACTCCCCCTTCGCCCGGACCTGTTAACCCAAGGGCCCGTTCGTCACCCGGACCTGAAGTCTCTGCGTTTGACGGCGTGGCTCTTGAGACCGAAATCTTGACCCGTCAAGGTTTTTCAGCCGAAGTCATTGCCACTCTGCGAGCTGCCAGAGGTCCGGCTACCACTAGAATTTATCATAAGACTTGGGAAGCCTTCTTTTCGTGGTGTTCGGGTTCTTCTAGGAACCCGAGGAGTTTTTCCATTCCCAATTTGTTGGCCTTTTTGCAGTACGGGCTGGACAGGGGTTTGGCAGTTAGCACTCTGAAGGGGCAAGTTTCTGCTCTGTCCTTGCTATTTCGGAAGGCTATCGCTTCGCGTAGGGACGTTTGTTCCTTTTTTCGCGGAGTAACCCGTCAGTTTCCGCCGCGGAAGGCGCCTGTGTCTCCCTGGCGGCTTAATCTTGTCTTGGAGGCTCTTCAACATGGGCCTTTTGAGCCTATGGATTCTGTTAGCCTTTCTTTGCTTTCTTGGAAGGTTGCCTTCTTAGTGGCGGTCACTTCTTTGAGAAGGGTTTCTGAGTTGGCGGCTCTCTCTTGCTCGCCTACTTTTCTGGAGTTTCTCCCAGATCGCGTAGTGCTTCGCACACGGGGCGACTTTCTACCTAAAGTAGTGTCACAGTTTCATGTTAACCAGGATATTGTGTTGCCCTCGCTCTGTCCGGAGCCAAGGAATGCGAAAGAACGAGCCTTGCACACATTGGATTTGGTGCGGGCTTTAAAGTTCTATTTGTCTATTACTCAAAGTTTTCGGAAGTCTGATTCTCTGTTTGTGATTCCAGCAGGTCGTAGACGTGGGCAACGAGCTTCCAAGGATTCTATAGCTCGTTGGATTCGGTCGGCCATTTTAGAGGCTTACCGACTTAAGGGCGAACCTTGCCCGATTAAGATTCGAGCTCACTCAACAAGGGCTGTGGGTTCATCGTGGGCTTTTCATCAAGGAGCCTCGGCAGCTCAGCTCTGCCGAGCGGCGACCTGGCGTTCCGTCCACACATTTACGAAATTTTATAAGGTGGACGTCAGTGCTTCCGCTGATGCGGCCTTAGGACGTAGGGTCCTGCAGGCGGCTGTAGTTTAAAAGTTCTTGTGAACTTGTAGTTAGCGCTATTTGCGCATTTATCTAGGTTGTGGGTATCTGCCTTTTTTGCTTTTCTGCCCACCCTTATTTTTGGACTGCTTTGGGACGTCCCAGTAGTAATGACTGTGTCTCCCTTCCTTCATCTGCAGCTGAAACACGGATTTTGGTAAGAACTTACCTGTAAAATCCTTTTCAGCGAAGAAGGAAGGGAGACACACATCCCTCCCATGGCAGAAGTGTGTTGTTGTGTTTTCAGATGCGGCGTGACCCTTCTCTGATAGCGATTATCTGGGCTGAGGTCGGCGCGCTAAGGCTCTGTTCCAGCATTGCCAGCTCATCCCAGTGGTCAGGTTCAGTGAGTAGTACCTGGACTGTGTGGTTGTTTCGGCTACATGCATAACCTGTTTTCTTGTTTTTTCTGTGAAGTCCTTCAGAAGGGGTTATGTTGCTACGCTGGTGATATTTGCTCTTCCTTAAGCTTGGGTACGACTGGAGAGCTGGAGTAGGAGGAGCCCTATATAGCTGGAGGGGCCGGTCAACACTTTTTTAATCTGAGGTGTGTTTATCCTATGTGGGCTCCGCCTACCCACTAGTAATGACTATGTCTCCCTTCCTTCTTCGCTGAAAAGGATTTTACAGGTAAGTTCTTACCAAAATCCGTGTTTCCACAAAGATGTTGGAAACACCTGACTATATCAGACCTGCTAAAAACAAAAATATAATATTCTTTCTCCTACAATACTATTATCTACTCCATTAGCTGCAGCAGAAAGTTTAGTAACACTTATAAATTACACTTTCAGGAGCTGTGCTATTGGAAGCAAGTGTATTCTACCAAGTATATTTTACTCTGAAACGCTGCAGTATTTCAGAGAAAACATAGGTGCTTCTCCCTTATACATTACAATTGATTAACAGTTCTCTCCTCATGTACACATTTTGGAGCAGTGTAGGGAGAATCCCTCTGAGAACTAGTCACATCTCTCCCTATAGTCCTTGTTCACCTTTTGAAATGATGTTTTTTCTGAAATGTTGCAGCTTTTCAACATAAAACATGCCTGTGTGTGTTAGGGGTCGAGTTCCCGCTTCTGCACAAGGGGAATCTCAAGCCGTCCCTGCTGCGGTCTCCCATCTGTCTCCAGGCTCTGCTATTGTAGCCAGTACTGGTTAGCGGCAAGCAGACGTCTTTAGGACAAAGTCCTTGCTTTCAACTTCTGAGCATGCCCAGAGTAAGATCTTTCATTGGAGATGAGGGGTCACATGCTCAGGTACTGCAGCAGCTCCTGTTGGTCCGCCAGGAAGGTCCTGAAACCTCTTGTGTTCTGGAGCAGTTTCCTATTGGTCCTTATCTGGCAGGCCCTGTAGTCAGTGGCAGGGTGGATAAAAATCATGATTTTTTTTAAAAAATCAAAAAAAATCGGATTTTTTTTATTTAAATCGGATTTTTTTGATTTAAATAGGATTTTTTAATCAAGTTGTACACAAGCAAAACTTTGTCTTTTGCAAATCAAATTATTTTACACAAATAAAAATATTAAAACAGTTGATGATTATGAAACCTAATAATTTTTATTTGCACTATTAAACAATCAGAATTGAACTACAGAGAGTAAGTACTTTTTAACAATAGCCTATCTCTAACGTTTGAAGTAAGCAAACATCTTCAGTGAATACATCAGTCCTTTAAGCCTACTGTTTATTTAGGACTTTTAATAGGAAAACTAGTTGTCCTGCTTTAGCAGTTCCTAAGCGGTTTCGGACTGGTGTTGTGTGCACAAAACCAAATGAAGAAAACAATCTCTCTACTCCTGCCGATGAAGCCGATGCAGTCAGTAGCTGAGTAGCTACATTTATTATCTTCGCTGGAAGAACAAGTGATTGCGACTTCCACCAGTCCAGTGGTTTTAGTTCATTAACGACGTTATCTGCAAACATGTATTTTTGAAATGGTGCAGATTCACACTTCAATTTCAGCACAGTTGCCACAATGTCATGGTTAGTATTGGCGAGCCACTCCAGTGCAGAGTTGATTTCCGCCTCAGATAGTTTTTTCCCTCTGTAGATGGGATGCAAGATATTGGCTAAATAGTGTTCTTTTAATGCTTGGTCCTTACGGTGGTGTATTGCAACCTTTACATTGTTTGAGAGGTTCAAGCGATCTAGAGAACCTTCTAAATCTTTCCAAACTTCTGTGGCATCAGCTATGGTTGCAGTATCTTTCTGCATTTTATCCAACGCAATAGATATTGGCTTTAACCTTTCCAAAAGGTCCTCGGCATTTCTCTTCACACCAAGATTTAATACTTTGCTTTGTATATTAGCATCAATTTTATCCCGATGTGTTTCGCAAATGGACACTAATTTTGACCAGTTGTTAATAAACAGTTCCAAGCATTCAGCCAAGGTATTCCATCTAACATCTTGTGGTAGAACCAACTTCAGTCCTCCCATTTCCTTGTAGGTTGCATGTGCAAAATGATTATTGCGGAAATATTTAACAATTTCTACAACATGTTCCTTGACACCCGAAATATGCAGGTCTTTTGCCAAAAGATGCAACAAATGGGCAGAACAACCGTATGTAATGACATTTGTGTCATCCTCATGTGCCAGTTCCGCTCGCATTTTTGCCACATTGCTTGCGTTATCAGTAACTAAGCTCCTTACTTTACATCCAAACTGTTCTTGGCATTGGTGAATTGAGTTCTTAGCAATTTCAAGTAAATATTCAGCAGTATGTGAATTTCCAGATGTGTCGATTGTGTCTGTAAGGTAAGTTTCACCATCTTCTGTTGTGACACAAGTGCAAATTATGGGGTCGTTGTGGATGTTGCTCCAACCATCCAAGCTCATGTTAACAACTTTGTCTTTCAAATATTTTGTACAAGCCGCTCTTTCTTTGTCGTATACAGCCTGAAGATGTTTTCCTGAGATATCAAATCTACTTGGTGGTTTGTAGCCTGGTCTTATTCCTTCGATCATTTGTACAAACAATGGGTGTTCAACTAGTCGGAAAGAAGAATTGGTTGCAAATATGAATTTAGCAATTAATTAATCAAAATGTTCTTTCTGGCTCGTCGTAGTCTTTAAGAGGAATTTTTCTACACTTTGCACGCAAAGTTTTTTGTTGGGCTGCTTTGTTGAAGTTGTACTCAGATATTGATTGTCACGTGCAGCACAAGCCATATTTGACCCTGAAAGCACAGTAATTAAAAATATAATTCGACTGCGTATTTGAAGAAATATAACGAAAATATTTTGAAACAAACTTTTTGAACAATGTAATGGTCCTCGTCCTATAAGGGCTGTCTCAAAAGTTATGCTACTCAAGTTTCCGGTGAAGTTGCTGTAATACTAGTAATATCAGAGCAACTGAAAAAAAATATGTCACAAAAGTTTTAAAAATGTTTTTTTTAAAAAATGGTCAATTTGGCAGACTTCAAAAGTGAATTGTAGCCTACAATAAAAAAAAAAATAGGCGTATACACACTCTTTTAATTTTACTTAACGTTAATCTTCTGTGAAATATTGCCTTAACATAAATTTAAATTCTATACTCCAGAACTAGTGCTAGAAATTTTTCTTTTCATAGACTTTAACCATCCCAGTAAAACGTCTGTTAAAATAGGTTGTAATTGCCAGACTTACCACTAGTGCTAGGGTCCTGGTGCATAAGAAGCTGTGGGGGTTCACTGACATTAGTTGTATCACTATCAACATCTTCATTTCCCTTCTGGTTGCAGTTTTCATAATGTGATTTCAAACGGCAAACAAGTCCTTGGATATCCTTTTGACAGTATTTGCACTTTGCTCTCCCACCTTTCTTTCCAAGCTCTACTGGCATCTCAACAAAATGAACCCAAATAGGGTCTCTCTTACGACCTGCCATGGCTCACGCAGATCACTTCTGAAGTTTGATTGTTACTACAGCCAAGTACTGCTGACTGACTATCCAACAAGTTTGGGCATGTCAACTGAATGGAAAAAGAAACTGAAACCAAGCTACAGAAAGTGAAACCAAGCTAGAAGTGTGGAGTTAATTGAACAATGATTGAAAGTTTTAGATTTTAATCGTGATTTATATTAAAAAAATCTTTTGATTTAAATCAGTGATTTAAATCATGATTAAAATCACGATTTAAATCGATCTGATTTAAATAGAAAAAAATCATTTGATTTAAATCATGATTTAAATTGTTGATTTAAATCGGCGTGATTTAAATCAATCCACCCTGGTCAGTGGCGTAGCAACTGTTTGTGGCGCCCGGGCGGCAAATTTTAGGCCACACCCCTAGCCACACCCATTTCACTGGTCACACCCATATCCACGCCCTGGCCACACCCACTTAGCACTGCTGATCACACTGTTTCATAAACAATAATTATAAACACATACCTCTCAACCGTCCCGGTTTCAGCGGGACAGTCCCGATTTCGAGACCCTGTCCGCTGTCCCGGCCAGGCGGTTTACTTTCCGCATTAGAATCGTACATACGGAAACCCCGGGGACCTCCCACACATTCTGGCAGCCACAAGTCACATTCCATCGCTGACCTCATTTCCCCAGGATGTGGGATCTCACCAGCTATGAGGCGCTCCATTCAATACCCGGCTCTCACTGAGCGAGACAGGCAGTATCTGGGGATCTCTTCATCTGTTGAACAGATCCCATGTTGAGATCCCCACATCCTGCTTGTCTCGCTCAGTGAGAGTCGGGTATTGTATGCAGCGGTCCATACAATACCCGGCTCTCACTCCAACAGATCCAGCGGCTTGATGCGTCGCCGTTCTGAAGACTCTCCCGAGAACGAGTTACAGTACTTGCTGCTGTAAGCTGACCGCCGGAAATGAGGTCAGCGGTCATTTCCAGCATTCAGCTGACTTACAGCACGTCACCTCCGGTGGAACGTGACATGTGGCTGCCAGAACGTGTGGGAGGTCCCCGGGTTTCCGCATGTACGATTCTAATGCGGGAAAGTAAACCTCCCGGCCAGGACAGCGGGACAGGGACCCAGCCCTACACAGATAACAGCATTCGCTCCGTCCCCACGCAGACCCATGCACATAATGGCACCCCTCCTTCCCCACTGCAGCCCCCAAGCACACAGATCCCGCAAGTAACAGGACCCTTGTACATGCGCGGCTCCGCTCTTTGTGGCCCTGTACACACATGGCTCCGCTCCACACAGCTCACACGCACAAGGCTCCGCTCCGTACACCTCGTACACACACAGCTTCGCTCCGTACACCTCGTACACACACGGCTTTGCTCCGTACACCTCGTACACACACGGCTTTGCTCCGTACACCTCGTACACACACGGCTTTGCTCCGCACACCTCGTACACACACGGCTTTGCTCCGTACACCTCGTACACACACGGCTTTGCTCCGTACACCTCGTACACACACGGCTTTGCTCCGTACACCTCGTACACACACGGCTTTGCTCCGTACACCTCGTACACACACGGCTCCGCTCCGTACACCTCCGCTCCGTACACCTCCGCTCCGTACACCTCCGCTCCGTACACCTCCGCTCCGTACACCTCGTACACACACGGCTTTGCTCCGTACACCTCGCACACACACGGCTTTGCTCCGTACACCTCGTACACACACGGCTTTGCTCCGTACACCTCGTACACACACGGCTCCGCTCCGTACACCTCCGCTCCGTACACCTCCGCTCCGTACACCTCGTACACACACGGCTTTGCTCCATACACCTCGTACACACGGCTCCGCTCCGTACACCTCGTATACACACGACTCCGCTCTGTACACCTCGTACACACACGGCTTTGCTCCGTACACCTCGTACACACACGGCTCCGCTCCGTACACCTCGTACACACACGGCTCCGCTCCGTACACCTCGTATACACACGGCTCCGCTCCGTACACCTCGTACACACACGGCTCCGCTCCGTACACCTCGTACACACGGCTCCGCTCCGTACACCTCGTATACACACGGCTCCGCTCCGTACACCTCGTACACACACGGCTCCGCTCCGTACACCTCGTATACACACGACTCCGCTCCGTACACCTCGTAACACACGGCTTTGCTCCGTACACCTCGTACACACACGGCTCCGCTCCGTACACCTCGTACACACACGGCTCCGCTCTGTACACCTCGTATACACACGGCTCCGCTCCGTACACCTCGTACACACACGGCTCCGCTCCGTACACCTCATACACACGGCTCCGCTCCGTACACCTCGTATACACACGGCTCCGCTCCGTACACCTCGTACACACACGGCTCCGCTCCGTACACCTCCGCTCCGTACACCTCGTACACACACGGCTTTGCTCCGTACACCTCGTACACACGGCTCCGCTCCGTACACACGGCTCCGCTCTGTACACCTCCGCTCCGTACACCTCGTACACACACGGCTCCGCTCCGTACACCTCGTACACACGGCTCCGCTCCGTACACACGGCTCCGCTCCGTACACCTCATGCACACACGGCTCAGCTACATCCACACTGTAAACCCCTTATGATCCCACATATAAACTTACCATCATCCAGCACCATGACGACCAGTACAGCAGCTTCCTGCACACAGGGGCCTGATCATGTGACACCTAACTCCTCCCCTCCTGTGACCTCATCACAGGTCCTGCTAGCACCTTTACAAAGGACAGCACAGCAATGGTAAATGCTGGCTGTGCGAAGTTGGGAGGGCAAGGAAGGGGTGCATGGGGGGCGTGGCGACTTCTCACTGAAGGACACATAGTGTCCTGACCGAGCCAGCGGGCGGTGGGAGGGGTTAGAATCGGGACTGTTGGGGTATGGAATTGCTGCTGCTGCGCCGCCCCACGCACACGTGCCGCCTGGGGCGGACCGCCCCCCCCCGCACCCCTCACGCTACGCCACTGCCTGTAGTTGCTACTATAAAAGGGTGGCATGGTCGTGCCGCCATGCGCTGGTATCAATCACATTATGTGCTTTGCGCCAGGGTGATCTTGCACGCATGTGTTAGGGCTCGGCTGAAATAAGCCCCTTGAATACCGGCACCTCCGGTGAGGAGATTGTATGCACGTGTTTAGGGCTCGGCTGAAATAAGCCCCTAGAATACCGGCTTCTCCGGTGAGGAGATTGTCTGATTGCTTTCCTGATTGCGTTACTACGGACTGCTGTCCGCACAGCAGTTGTCTGTGCATACCTGTGGAGTTAACAGGACACAGTCCATATTTCTGCGTTTCTACCTTAGCGACTCTGTGGCGTAACAGAGTTCGTTTATACCACCATATAGGGCCACAGTGTCCATAGTTGTGACTCTGTGAAGTAACAGAGTTCGCCATACCGCCATCCTACTAGCAGCAGGCTCTGCCTGCACGGTGGACCCCGGGCTGCGAACGCACTTATTATTTATATTTATTTTGTGCGTTCCGCCAGCCCTAACATAATACTAGCGCCAGGGTCTGGCTAGTAAAATGGCGGACGATCAGCGTCTACTGCAGGACATCCAGCAGCTGGAGGCTAGGTTGGCGGCTCTTGAGCGCACAACCTCAGCTGTGGATGTTACCGCAGTCGCTGTTCAGGCTGCTAACGTGGCTGTAGCCAGTGTGTCCACTACCACCTCTGTCTCCACATTATCCCACCTCCCACTTCCAGACAAGTTTGCTGGTGACAGCAAGCAATGTCGGGGATTCGTGAGTCAGTGCTCTATACAACTCGAGCTTCTGGCTGCACGTTTCCCCATGGATCGGGTCCAAGTGGGCTTTGTAATATCTCTTCTGTCGGGCAGAGCGTTGGAGTGGGCCACCCCGCTGTGGGAGCGTGATGACCGTGTGGTGCGGAGTGCTCCTCGTTTTCTGGAGGCTCTAAAAAAGGTCTTTCTAGGACCTCAGGTCACCCACGATGCGGCCCTCCAATTCCTGGCAAGTTCACAGGGTTCGTCCTTGGTCAGCTGTTTTGCTGTCCAATTTTGGACTCTGTCTTCGGAGTTGGACTGGCCAGATAAAGTCCTCATTCCCGTGTTTTGGAGAGGACTAGCAGGCCATGTGAAAGACACCTTGGCTACCAGGGAGATTCCCGCCACACTGGAGAAGCTTATCGCCATATCTACCCGCATCAACCTCCATTTTCACGAGCGGAGGTTGGAGCGGTCCCAGTGTAGGCAGAGGTTCCGGCTGGCTCCCAACTTCACCAGACCTCTGGAATCTTTCAGCCAGGCCACTCGAGTACCCGTGGTCTGTAACATCTGCCAGCAGTGAGGACATTATGCCAACAGCGGTCGGGAAAACGGTCGCGTCTAGTGATCTTGGGAGGAGGTTCACTAGACACTGCGGCATTTTCCACCAAGTTGTCCTTTAAGGGGACAATTACTGTAGGTCCATCCACTCTCACCTCCGAGCTCTATGTGGATTCTGGAGCCGAGGGGAATTTCATGTCCTCTGCCTTTGCTCTCCGCCACACTATACCTCTGGTGATGCTCGCCAAACCGGTGACTGTGCGTGTAGTGAATGGATCGACTCTGCCCTCACAAATCACCCACCAGACTATCCCTCTCATGTTGTTTATGTCCCCTTCCCATCAGGAGAGTATTTCCTTTCTTGTCCTGCCCGAGGGAATAGACGAGGTGTTGCTGGGAGTACCTTGGCTCCGTCACCACTCTCCCCATATTGAGTGGTCCTCTGGGAGGATACTGGGTTGGGGTGATTCATGTAGAGGCAGGTGTGTCAGGGAGTGCGTTCAGGTCACCACCACAGAGATACCCGTAGATCTCACTTCTCTCCCCCAGTGTTATTGGTCATACGCAGACATTTTCTCCAAGAAGGCGGCGGAGACTCTTCCGCCTCATCGCCCCTACGACTGTCCTATTGATCTCTTGCCTGGAGCAGAACCTCCTCGGGGAAGAGTCTATCCCCTCTCGCTTCCTGAGACGGAGGCCATGTCCCAGTATATTCAGGAGAATCTGGCAAGAGGGTTCATTAGGAAGTCGGTGTCACCAGCAGGGGCGGGGTTCTTCTTCGTGCAAAAGAAGAACGGAGAATTACGTCCATGTATTGACTACAGGGGTCTTAACGCCATCACCGTCAAGAATAAGTACCCGTTGCCCCTAATCTCTGAGCTCTTTGATAGGCTCCGAGGAGCAAGGGTATTTACCAAGCTAGATCTACGTGGTGCCTATAACCTAATTCGCATCCGTGAGGGGGACGAGTGGAAGACAGCTTTTAATACCAGGGATGGGCATTATGAATACCTGGTGATGCCCTTCGGGCTCTGTAATGCTCCCGCTGTTTTCCAAGACTTTGTTAATGACATCTTCCGGGATATGCTTTCCACCTCTGTAGTAGTCTATCTGGATGATATTCTCATCTTTTCACCAGATATAGACTCTCACCGGAGGGATGTCAACAAAGTCTTCGACCTCTTATGGGCAAACTCCCTCTATGCCAAGCTGGAGAAATGTGTGTTTGAGCAGGAGTCCTTACCTTTCCTGGGCTATATCATCTCCACCCAGGGATTGGCTATGGATCCTGCCAAACTACAGGCTGTAATGGACTGGCAAGAACCCCATTCTCTTAAAGCGGTGCAGCGCTTTATGAGGTTCATTAATTATTATCGTCAGTTTATCCCCCATTTCTCGACTTTGGTAGCTCCCTTGGTAGCCCTCACCAAGAAGGGAGCAAATCCCAAGTTGTGGTCTGAGGAGGTCTCCAAGGCGTTCTCTTCCATCAAGTCGCATTTTGCCAGTGCTCCCATATTACATCGCCCTGATGTTGATAAGCCGTTTATTTTAGAAGTGGACGCCTCTTCTGTTGGTGCTGGAGCAGTCCTTTATCAAAAGGATGCTCAAGGTCGGAAGCATCCCTGCTTCTTCTTTTCTAAGACCTTTACATCAGCAGAGAGGAATTATTCCATCGGGGACAGGGAGTTGCTGGCTATGAAGTTGGCCTTCTCTGAGTGGAGACATCTTCTGGAGGGGGCTCGTTTTCCCTTCCAAGTCTTCACCGACCACAAGAACTTGGTATATTTGCAAACGGCTCAGAGGCTAAATTCTCGCCAGGCCAGATGGTCCCTATTCTTCTCTCGGTTTCACTTCACCCTCCATTTTCTCTCCGGTGAGAAGAATGTTCGGGCCGACGCTCTCTCTCGCTCCTTAGTGTCATCAGAGGAGGAGAATGAGGAGCCTCGGCTTATTGTCCACGAAGAGAGTCTGACAACTGTAACCCCGGTTTCGCTAGAGTCTGTGCCTCCGGGCAAGACTTTTGTGCCCACTAATTTGCGACCGGAGGTACTCTCTTGGGCACACTCGTCCAGGGTGGGTGGACACTTTGGGGCAAAGAGGACAACAGAATTATTGGCGAGGACATACTTGTGGCCACATATGGCCCGTGACGCCAGGGAGTATGTTCAGGCGTGTGTCTCCTGCGCCCGGAACAAGTCCCCTCGACAACGGCCAGCTGGTTACTTTTTCCTTTGCCGGTGGCAGACAGGCCCTGGGAGGTGGTCGGGATGGACTTTGTGGTGGACTTACCCAAGTCTCGGGGTTGCACTATCATTTGGGTGATCACCGACCACTTCTCCAAAATGGTGCACTTAGTGCCGCTACCCCGGTTACCTTCTGCACGGGCCTTGGCAGCATTATTTATTAGACACATCTTCCGTCTACACGGTATGCCAGACAAGATTGTCAGCGATCGAGGTCCCCAATTTGCATCTCGGTTCTGGAGAGAGTTGTGTCATCTACTCTGTATTGAGTTAAACCTCTCCTCTGCGCATCATCCTGATACGAATGGGTTGGTAGAGAGGGCCAACCAGACCTTGGTTACATACTTGCGACATTTTGTCTCTGCCAGGCAGGATGACTGGGCATCCTTGCTCCCGTGGGCGGAGTTCGCGCTAAACAATGCTGTGGCTGACTCCACCGGACAGACCCCATTCCTCTTAAATTACGGCCAGCATCCGCGGGTACCGGTGCCCATGCCCGTGGCTTCCGCCGACTCCAGGGTGGCAGACTGGGCTGTGGAGGCACGGGACATATGGGACCGCACCCAGGATGCCATTCAGGCTTCTAAGGAAAGGATGAGGTCTTCTGCCGATGCCCATCAGCGTCCCGCTCCGACATTTGCTCCTGGCGACCTAGTGTGGCTCTCCGCCCGAAACATTAGGCTACGGGTGGAATCCACTAAGTTGGCACCCCACTATTTGGGTCCCTTCAAGGTTCTCGAGCACGTGAACCCTGTGGTTTACCGTTTGGCCCTTCCGCCTCGCCTTGGTATTTCCGACACCTTCCATGTGTCCCTCCTAAAACCTGTGGTCATCTCCCGGTTGCCTGAGTCATCTGCTGGGACGTCAGGTTCATCTACGGACGATTACGAGGTGAACGCCATTGTAGGGTGCAAGGTGGTACGGGGCAAAAAATTTTTTGGGGTGGATTGGAGGGGTTATGGGCCTGAGGATAGGTCCTGGGAGCCTGCCGAACATATTCATGCTCCGCAGCTCATCGCTGCCTTTGAACGTAGCGAGGCCCAAAGAAGGGGGCCCTAGAAGGGGGGTAATGTTAGGGGTCGAGTTCCCGCTTCTGCACAAGGGGAATCTCGAGCCATCCCATCCGTCTCCGGCCGCAGTGGACTCTGCTCAGCTTAAGCGTCGGTTCCAGCGTCTCGCCCAGTCTAACATTGTGCAGAGGATTACTGCTGCTCCTCCAGGCTCTGCTATTGTAGCCAGTACTGGTTAGCGGCGAGCAGACGTCTTTAGGACAAAGTGTCACGCTGTCTAGCAGATGTATAAATATATAATGTCAGTAATCTATCAAGTGGGACAACATTCTATATAACATATAAATAGGTAACATTAACATGTATATATAGCATAGTATTACCTGACATAATATCCTGTGGGTCAATACTGAATCCTTTTCACGCTGTCTCTGGCTAGAGGTGGACCGGGGTCTATGCTGACCCTAAACTGGGGTCCTGACTAGTCCCTCTACCTGGAGGTACTGTTAATGGTACAGAGGTCCAGGCCACCAGCGTAAACCCTGTCTCCTATAAATCCCTGACCACTGTAATCTAGTCCTTAGAAGGACCCTGATTACCACCATAGGGAATGGACAGGTAAAGGTTAACAAACAGTATAGACAAATGAGACAGACAGGGGATAAAGTAAATACTGTCTTGCATACAACATTAAAACACAGAGGGAACACCAAAGGTCTAGGAGATAAACTATAAGCAAGGTGAGGAGAAACAACAAAAGAGCTCTTAGCTTAAGTCTTCTCAGAACCGATCCTATCTGCAGTCTGTATGAATGCTTTCACCGGCATCTAACCAGCAGACTGGCAGCTATATAAAGGAAGCTAATTAGAACATAATCAAAAGCAGCCGGGCGAAGCTGGACCTAGTCTTAGCAAAGAGCTAGGTAAAATTAACTCCCTCATTACCAAACACAAAGAAACAGCAACTCAGCTGCGAGAAGTCAGAATGTGCAATCGCGACAATCTTCGTGGCGATGCACCCATGACAGTACCCCCCTTCTACGAGGGGCCTCCGGACCCTCAGGGCCAGGTCTGTCCGGGTAAGTCGTGTGGAAGGTCCGAACCAATCGATCTGCGTTAATCTCAGACGCAGAGACCCACGTCCTCTCCTCAGGACCATACCCCTTCCAATGAACCAAATACTGAAGGGACCGGCGATTCAGACGTGAGTCAATGATCTTCAACACTTGAAATTCTAAGTTACCATTGACCACCACTGGAGGAGGAGGTAGAAGTGACGGTATAACTGGCGTCACGTACCTCTTAAGCAATGATTTGTGGAATACATTATGGATTTTAAACGTAGGAGGGAGGTCCAGACGAAATGCCACAGGATTAATTATAGAACTGATCCTGTATGGACCGATGAACCTGGGACCCAGTTTCCAGGAGGGAACTTTGCGTTTTATATTCTTGGTAGACAACCACACCAGATCGTTCACACCTAGGTCCGGACCAGACACTCTCCCCCTATCAGACCTCTGCTTGAAACAGTTCCCCATAGCACTCAGACCATTCAGCACTCCTCTCCAAACTGAAGCAAGTGACGACGAGAATCGTTCCTCCTCAGGAACCCCAGATAGACGGGTATGTGGGGTCTTAGAGCGAGCACAAACTCCACAGGACGCGACAAAAGTTATTACCTCTTTATTTAAGTTAGGCCACCAAAACCGGCGAGAAAGGAGATCCACAGTTGCTTTACTCCCTGGATGTCCTGCTAAAGCAGAACTATGATGTGCCTCGATAACTTTTTGTCTTAACTGATTAGGAACAAACAGTTTCCCTGGAGGTCCTACAGGGGCGTCCCCCTGAGCCTCCAACACCTCCTCCTCAAGCTCAGAGCACACAGCCGACACCACCACTCCTTCCTGAAGGATAGGAACCGGGTCATCCGTCTTTCCGGCCCCTGGGAAACTACGAGATAAGGCATCAGGAAGCAATTTTATTGAGCAGTCATACGTGCGATGAGGAGGTAACTTTTGACACCCCTCCTCTGAGAACATCTCCCCAAAGTCCTCCAGAAAAGGAGGCAAAGTCCTAGGCACGACCGCACCGATGACCGTGTTCATGCAGTTATTCTTGCAAAATTCACCCCACTGGCTTATCTTTCTGGATTGCCAATCAATCACTGGGTTATGTTTAGCCAACCAGGGAAGTCCCAACACAATAGGAGTAGGAAGACCCTCCAACACATAACAAGACAACTGTTCTTTATGTATTGCCCCTACTCGAAGGTCTATGTAATGAACAGCTTGTACAAAGCTACCTTGACCGAGAGGTCTGGCGTCAATAGAAAGTATAGGGATCGGTTTGGCCAATACACTCAGTTGCATACCTTGCACCTGGGCAAACCGAGCGTCCACCATATTAGCCCAGACCCACTATCAAGAAGAACAGAAATCCTCTCAACTCTCGCACCAACCACCACCTCCGCAGGCACGAGAAATTGAGACGGACCTGGGGACGAAATACCTACTCCCAGGTTGTCGTCCACCACACAACCTGGGATTAACAGTTTTTCGGTGACTTTTTTGCTCAATGAGGCACGGGAGGGACACCCCCCAACAAAATGTCCCTCTCTCCCGCAGAAGAAACACCTTCTTGTCTTGCGGCGCACTGCCGATTCCCTCCTACAAAATGATGTCCCACCCAACTGCATAGGTTCCTCAGAACAGACCAGGGGAACCTCCATATAAGGGACTTTAGTAGTGGGTGGAGTAATAACAGGGGGCGGAGTTACCTCGCACCTCCCCCGAAGCCGTCTATCAATACGAATAGCAAGGGCCATAGCAGCCTCCAGTGACGGAGGAGAATCATACTGAGCCAAAACATCTTTTAATTTGTCAGATAACCCTTGACAAAACTGGCTCCTAAGAGCTGGGTCATTCCACTGAGTATCTGTGGCCCATCTACGGAACTCAGAAGAAAATTCCTCCGCCGGACGATCTCCCTGCTGTATCCTACGTAACTTCGTTTCAGCAAGGGAGACCCGATCCGGGTCATCATACACCAGCCCCAGGGCAGCAAAAAATCGATCTACTGACTGGAGGGCCGGGGAGCCCGGAGGAAGAGAGAACGCCCAGGATTGAGGGTCCCCTTGTAAGAGCGAGATGACAATTCCCACCCTCTGCTCCTCACTCCCCGATGACCAAGGCCATAGCCGAAAGTACAATTTACATGCCTCCCGGAAGGTAAAAAATTTGTCCCGCCCACCAGTGAACCTGTCCGGGAGAGCAACCTTAGGTTCAGATCTGGTTTGCTCCGGGGGGGACAAAACCTTGGACTTAATGTCCGTAAACTCCATGGACAATTTCTGCAACTGCAGGGCAAGCTGGGCTACTGGATCCATGGTAGCTGGGGAGAATCTATAGTTTGGCCGGTGAAAAATGTCACGCTGTCTAGCAGATGTATAAATATATAATGTCAGTAATCTATCAAGTGGGACAACATTCTATATAACATATAAATAGGTAACATTAACATGTATATATAGCATAGTATTACCTGACATAATATCCTGTGGGTCAATACTGAATCCTTTTCACGCTGTCTCTGGCTAGAGGTGGACCGGGTCTATGCTGACCCTAAACTGGGGTCCTGACTAGTCCCTCTACCTGGAGGTACTGTTAATGGTACAGAGGTCCAGGCCACCAGCGTAAACCCTGTCTCCTATAAATCCCTGACCACTGTAATCTAGTCCTTAGAAGGACCCTGATTACCACCATAGGGAATGGACAGGTAAAGGTTAACAAACAGTATAGACAAACGAGACAGACAGGGGATAAAGTAAATACTGTCTTGCATACAACATTAAAACACAGAGGGAACACCAAAGGTCTAGGAGATAAACTATAAGCAAGGTGAGGAGAAACAACAAAAGAGCTCTTAGCTTAAGTCTTCTCAGAACCGATCCTATCTGCAGTCTGTATGAATGCTTTCACCGGCATCTAACCAGCAGACTGGCAGCTATATAAAGGAAGCTAATTAGAACATAATCAAAAGCAGCCGGGCGAGGCTGGACCTAGTCTTAGCAAAGAGCTAGGTAAAATTAACTCCCTCATTACCAAACACAAAGAAACAGCAACTCAGCTGCGAGAAGTCAGAATGTGCAATCGCGACAATCTTCGTGGCGATGCACCCATGACACAAAGTCCTTGCTTTCCCCTTCTGAGCATGCCCAGAGTAAGATCTCTCATTGGAGATTAGGGGTCACATGCTCAGGTACTGCAGAAGCTCCTATTGGTCCGCCAGGAAGGTCCTGAAACCACTTGTGTTCTGGAGCAGTTTCCTATTGGTCCTTATCTGGCAGGCCCTGTAGTTGCTACTATAAAAGGGTGGCATGGTCGTGCCGCCATGCGCTAGTATCAATCACATTATGTGCTTTGCGCCAGGGTGATCTTGAACGCATGTGTTAGGGCTCGGTTGAAATAAGCCCCTAGAATACCGGCACCTCCGGTGAGGAGATTGCACGTGTTTAGGGCTCGGCTGAAATAAGCCCCTAGAATACCGGCTTCTCCGGTGAGGAGATTGTCTGATTGCGTTGCTGATTGCGTTACTACGGACTGCTGTCCGCACAGCAGTTGTCTGTGCATACCTGTGGAGTTAACAGGACACAGTCCATATTTCTGCGTTTCTACCTTAGCGACTCTGTGGCGTAACAGAGTTCGCTTATACCATCATATAGGGCCACAGTGTCCATAGTTGCGACTCTGTGAAGTAACAGAGTTCGCCATACCGCCATCCTACTAGCAGCAGGCTCTGCCTGCACGGTGGACCCCGGGCTGCGAACGCACTTATTATTTATATTTATTTTGTGCGTTCCGCCAGCCCTAACAGTGTAACACTGAATCACTTCTCATATGATGGGATAGTCAAGGATTTCGAGGTCAAAAGCCAGGAAGGCATGTCATAAACAGAAGGAAGAGACAAAGGCATAGTCAGATGTTCTGAGGTCAGACTAATAGGAGGATAGCAGATTAGAGGAAAAGGGGCTAAACAGAAGGATGGTCAGAACTAAGTCCGAGGTCTGGCGACGAAAGATGCACAAACAGAACGCAAGGCACAGGGAGTCAAACCACACAGTAGCTGAATGTATTTATGGCAGAGGTCTGGGAGTAACAGCCCAGTTAAATCCCCTGGGACAATGAACACCTGAGGCAGCCAGCGCCTCCCAGCATCAGATTGGATGGATGCGCTGTCAATCAAAACACTGACAGCTCAACATGCCCCTGCACCAGACTGGATTACTGAGCTGTCAGTAACTGCATCCCAGACACACTGAGCACGCATTCAGCATGCATCTCCGCTCACATAGTATACGCATTCAGCACACAGGACACTCACATAGGATACGCATTCAGCACACAGGACACTCACATAGGATACTCATTCAGCACGCACGACGCTCACAAAGTATAAGCATTCAACACGCACGACGCTCACAAAGTATACGCATTCAGAACACATGGCACTCACACAGTATACGCACTGAGCATGCACATGCTCACATAGTACAGTCATGGCCAAAAGTTTTGAGAATGACACAAATATTAATTTTTACAAAGTCTACTGCTTCACTTTTTCTAATGGCAATTTGCATATACTCCAGAATGTTATAAAGAGTGATCAGCTTAACAGCAATTACTTGCAAAGTCAATATTTGGCTAGAAAATGAACTTTATCCCCAAAAACACATTTCAACATCATTGCAGCCCTGCCTTAAAAGGACCAGCTAACCTCTTTTCAGTGATTGCTCCATTAACACAGGTGTGGGTGTTGATGAGGACATGGCTGGAGATCAATCTGTCATGATTAAGTAAGAATGACAGAAAAGACAAGAAAGAGTACATACCAGGACACCAGGGATGCCAAAAATAAATCATAACACGCACAATGCTCACATAGTATACACATTCAGCACGCACAACACTCACGTAGTATACGCATTCAGCATTCACTTCGCTCACATAGTGTACGTATTCAGCATGCACGATTCTTACACAGTATACCCATTCAGCACGCACAATGCTCACACAATATACGCATTCAGCATGCTCGACACTCACATAGTATACGCATTCACAACGCTCGACACTCACATAGTATACGCATTCAGCACGCACGATACTCACATAGTATTCGCATTCAGCACGCATGACACTCACATAGTATACGCATTCAGCACGCTCAACACTCACATAGTATACTCATTCAGCACGCACGATACTCACATAGTATTCGCATTCAGCACGCATGACGCTCACATACTATACGCATTCAGCATGCACTCCGCTAACAAAGTATACGTATTCAGCATTCACTCTGCTCACATAGTATACGCATTCAGCACACAGGACACTCACATAGGATACGCATTCAGCACACAGGACACTCACATAGGATACGCATTCAGCACGCACAACACTCACATAGTATACGCATTCAGCACGCACTCCGCTAACAAAGTATACGTATTCAGCATTCACTTAGCTCACATAGTATAGGTATTCACCATGCACAGCGCTCACATACTATATGCATTCAGCATGCACTCCGCTCACATAGTATATGCATTCAGCACACATGGCACTCACATAGTACACACATTTATCACGCATGACGCTCACATAGTATACGCATTCAGCATGCACATTGCTCACATGGTATACGCATTCAGAATGAATCTTCGCTCCCAAAGTATATGCATTCAGCACTCATCCGCTCACATAGCATACACATTCAGCATGCACGGCGCTCACATTGTATACGCAATCAGCACGCATCTCCTTTCACATAGTATACATATTCAGCATGCACGGCGCTCACACAGTATATGCATTCAGCACGCAGGACCCTCAAATAGTATATGCATTCAGCACGCACAACGTCCACATAGGATACGCATTCAGCATGCATCTCCGCTCACATAGTACAGTATATGCATTCTGCACGCACGTTGCTCACATAATATATGTATTCAGCATGCACTCCGCTCACACAGTACACGCATTCAGCACGCATCTTCGCTCACATAGTATACGCATTCAGCATGCACGGTGCTCACATAGTATACGTGTTCAGCACGCAGGACCCTCAGATTGCATACGCATTCAGGATGCATCTCCGCTTACATAGTATACACATTTAGCATGCACTCTGCTCACATAGTATACGCATTCAGCACACATGGCACTCACATAGTATAGCATTGAGCATGCACGATGCTCACATAGTATACGCATTCAGCAGGCATCTCCACTCACATACAGTTGTGCTCAAAAGTTTACATAACCCAGTAGAATTTTTGCTTTCTTAGCCTTTTTTCAGAGAATCTGAATAACACCAAACCTTTTTCTTCACTCATGGTTAGTGATTGGGTGAAGCCATTTCTTGCCAAACTACTGTGTTTTCTCTTTTTAAATCATAATAGCAACCCAAAACATCCAAATGACCCTGATCAAAAGTTTACATACCCCATTTCTTAATACCGTGTATTGCCCCCTCTAACATCAATGACACGCATCTCCGTTCACATAGTATACGCATTCAGCACGCACTCTGCTCACATAGTATATGCATTCAGCATGCACTCCGCTCACATAGTATATGCATTTAGCACGCACTCCGCTCACATAGTTTATGCATTCAGCACACACTCCGCTCACATAGTATACGCATGCAGCACGCACATTGCTTAAACAAAGGACATATCCTGGTCACTCATCACTGCCATAATATCTGCAGGAAAGGCTCATACACACATATCTTCACATCGAAGACAGCAGGTCCAAGGCTCACAGAAACCCCACCCACTTACAAATTGCAAGACATTTGTAAGTAAAGCCCCGTCACACACAGCGATCTCGCTAGCGAGATCGCTGCTGAGTCACTAGTTTTGTGACGCAACAGCGATCTCCACAGTGATATCGCTGTGTGTGACATTCAGCGACGATCAGCCCCCCTGCTGGGTATCGCAGATCGTCGCTGAATGTCCTGGACATTTTTTTGCTCGTTGGTCTCCTGCTGGCCAGCACGCAGCGCTGCGTGTGGCAGGCAGGAGACCAGTGATCAGCTGGTAACTGTAGCGCCGGCGTCCTCTGCCAGGCAGGGACGCTGTTCCCCTGCGCCAGCGTCCTCTGCCAGGCAGGGACGTCGCTCCCCTTACCCTCACACAGCGTCCTCCTTCCGCCCTGCTGGGGCTGCGCGCTCCTTCCCTGCCACTGGGCTTAGGGCGCGCGCGCGTGCACGCCCCCGCTCTTAAAGGGGCCGCGCGCATCTTTCAAAAAAGGTCGCCGGCCAATGCCGGTGGACTCCACCTTATATAAAGCACCTCCCCCTTAATGGAGGTGCCCGAGCAATGTTGTTGTTGCACTGTTTAACTCTGCTTCAGCCCTCAGGGTCCGTTACCAGTTACCTGCCTGTTTCCTGCCAGTTTCCTGTCTGCTACCTGCCCGCAAGCCTGCCTGGTGGTTCGGCCGTCACATGCGGTGACCATCGGCAACTCCAGAGACTCTCGCCTGCTCACTTGGGGGCGCTCATCAGCCATCTGCCTGCAAGCCTACCTGGAGGTTCGGCCATCACCTGCGGTGTCCATCGGCTATTCCAGAGACTCTCGCCTGCTTACTTGGGGGCGCTCATCTGCCATCTGCCTGCAAGCCTACCTGGAGGTTCGGCCATCACCTGCGGTGTCCATCGGATATTCCAGAGACTCTCGCCTGCTCACTTGGGGGTGCTCATCTGTCATCCGCCTGCTAGCCTACCGGGAGGCTCCACCATCTCAGGTCGTATATACCTGTCCATTCAGAGACTGCCCCGGCCCCTTGCCTGCCTGTCCCTCCAGAGACTGCCCCGGTCACTTGCCGTGACTACCTGCCTGTCCCTCCAGAGACTGCCCCGGTCACTTGCCGTGACTACCTGCCTGTCCCTCCAGAGACTGCCCCGGTCACTTGCCGTGACTACCTGCCCGTCTACCCAGAGACTGTCCCTGTCACTTGCCGTGACTTCCTGTCCGTCTCTCCGGGCGCCACCCGCTCCTTTACAAGGAAAGCCTCCTTGTATAATAAAGCTCAGAGGTTCCGCCTCCCAGACCCGTTACAGTTTGCTCGGGCCATGGAACCCGGTGGCACCCAAACTCCCTCGCTCTCTGACCTGTGTCATGAACTGTCTCGTCAGAGGTCTCAACAGGAGTCCATCCTGGGTCACCTGCGGAATGTTAATTCCCGCCTGGACACCCTGACTACTTCACCAGCAACCACCGCGGGCGCCATGACTCGCAATCCGGCAGTTCCGCTGCTTACCAATTCTGTGGTCTCCGTTCCTGGACCTCGACTTTCAGCTCCTCCTCGGTTTGGAGGCGACCCTGTTCTGGCTCGGGGTTTCATTAACCAGTGCACCCTGCATTTTGAACTCCTGGCACACCAGTTTAACTCCGACCGGGCCAAAATTGCCTTCATCATGTCTCATCTCACCGGAGAGGCCCTGGCCTGGCTAAATCCTCTTTGGGAGAGAGAAGATCCTCTGGTGTCTGACCTGTCTGCTTTTCTCTCAGCCTTCCGGAAGGTATTCGACGAACCCGGACGGAAGACCTCCTCTGCATCATCTCTGTTGCGTCTCCGTCAGGGAAGTCTCACCGTGGGTCAATATGCCATACGGTTCCGTACCCTTGCCTCGGAGCTGGCTTGGGATAATGACGCTCTGATATCTGTTTTCTGGGAGGGTCTGTCCGGCCGTATTAAAGATGAACTTGCCGGTCGGGACATTCCAACCTCTCTCGATGACCTAATAACTCTTGCCAATCGAATTGATCTACGGTTCCAGGAGCGCGCTAAGGAGGTCACCCGTGAGAGAAAGTTTCCTCGTCTAGCTCCATCTTTTCAGAGACCTGTAACTCCTTCCGTTTCTCCTCAGGCACACTCTTCTGAGCCTATGCAAGTCGACCAGACCAAGATGGTCAAAGCCCGTCAGGACTTACGCCGTGCCGAGGGGTTGCTTCTACTGTGGCAGTAAGGAGCCCCGGATCCGTACCTGACCAGAGAGTCGGGAAACGCCTGTGTCTAGGTTCGCTCGGAGAGGTCCACCTAGACAAAAATAAATCCTCTTCATCTCTGCTGCTGTCTGTCTCAATTCTCCTCGGTGAGAACCGTTACTTCGAACTAGCCCAACTTGATTCTGGAGCAGCCGGGAATCTTGTTTCACAGGCTCTAGTAGAAAAATATCGCATTCCTACCAAACCTCTGGTTGAACCAGTATCTGTTGCTGCTGTGGATGGTGGTCTCCTACCACGTCCCATCCAACTTATCACTGAAGCCATAACCCTGCAGGTGGAATGTTGCACTCTGAGAGCATCTCGTTTCATGTTCTGCCTGGACTCTCTCACGCTTTCTTACTAGGTCTGCCTTGGCTCCAAAAGCATGCACCCATGCTCGACTGGCAGACTGGAGAGATCCTTCGCTGGGGACAGGACTGTCATAAAACGTGTTTGGTTCCTGTTCATCCCGTCCATCCTTCTCCTACACCAACTAATCTACCAGGGCTCCCGATTCCATATTGGTCATTCGCTGATGTCTTTAATAAAAAGGAAGCAGAGACATTACCCCCTCACAGACCGTATGATTGCCCGATCGACCTGCTACCCGGTACTACGCCTCCCCGTGGGCGTATTTACCCATTGTCTGCTGCTGAGACCAGGTCGATGTCCGAATATATCGAGGAGAATTTGGCCAAGGGATTCATCCGGAAATCCACCTCCCCAGCGGGAGCAGGTTTCTTCTTCGTAAAAAAGAAAGACGGCTCTCTCCGTCCCTGTATTGACTACAGAGGCCTAAATTTGATCACGGTGAAGAATAAGTACCCTCTTCCGCTCATTCCAGAATTGTTTGATCGTCTGAGGGGGGCTAGAATCTTCACCAAACTGGATCTTCGTGGGGCATATAACCTAGTCCGTATCCGTCGGGGAGATGAATGGAAGACGGCATTCAACACCCGGGACTGCCACTACGAGTATTTGGTGATGCCCTTTGGTCTCTGTAATGCTCCAGCAGTCTTTCAGGAGTTGGTCAATGACATCTTTCGGGACCTTCTCTACTCCTGCGTTGTGGTGTACCTAGACGACATCTTGGTCTTCTCTCCGGATCTCGAGTCTCACCGGAGGGATGTTTGTCAGGTTCTGCTCAGGCTCAGGCAGAATCACCTCTTCGCCAAAGATGAGAAGTGTCTATTTGAGCAGACCTCGCTTCCGTTTTTGGGCTACATCATTTCTCAGACAGGCCTACGAATGGATCCGGAGAAACTGTCTGCCATCGAGAAATGGCCCCGACCGGAGGGGTTGAAGGCCATTCAGCGGTTCCTGGGATTCGCCAATTATTACCGCCTTTTCATACTGCACTTCTCTTCCCGGACTGCTCCAATCTCCGCGCTCACCCGCAAGGATGCTAATCCCAAACAGTGGACGCCCGAAGCAGAGGAGGCCTTTCTTTCTTTAAAACAGGCCTTCTCTTCCGCTCCAGTGCTGCATCGTCCGGACGGCAACAAGCAGTTCTTCCTGGAGGTGGACGCTTCTTCTTCTGGAGCCGGAGCGGTACTTACTCAAAAATCTTCATCCGGGAGGATGGTATCTTGCGGCTTCTTCTCCAAACTCTTCTCCTCTTCTGAGCGCAATTACTCCATAGGAGACCGAGAGTTATTGGCCATCAAGCTGGCATTGGAGGAGTGGCGTTACCTACTCGAGGGGGCTCTTCATCCGGTAATCATTTACACTGACCACAAAAATCTGGCTTACCTCCAGCATGCCCAGAGACTTAACCCTCGCCAAGCCCGGTGGTCCTTGTTTTTTGCCCGCTTTGATTTTCTTTTACATTTCGCCCGGCTGACAAGAACATCAAGGCGGACGCCCTGTCCCGGTCCTTCCTGGTGTCGGATCTCGAGGAGGAACCTAAACATATCATCGATCCCGCCAGAGTGATGCAGGTGGCTCCCGTGAGTCTAAATCGTCTCCCTCCTGGTAAGACGTTCGTATCAGTAACCGATCGGAAGAGAATCCTACACTGGGGTCATTCGTCTAAACTAGCTGGCCACGCTGGTCAGAGAAAGACCCTCCAGCTCATTACTCGGCATTACTGGTGGCCTACCCTGCACAAGGACGTAATAGACTTTGTTTCTGCCTGTGTCTCCTGTGTCCGCAACAAAGTTCCGAGACACCTGCCTGCCGGCCGTCTTCTTCCGCTTCCTGTACCCGCTGCCCCCTGGCAGCATATAGCCATGGACTTCATAACAGATCTGCCCGTCTCTGCCGGTTGTACGGTCATTTGGGTGGTTGTTGACCGATTTTCCAAGATGGCTCACTTCATTCCCCTGCCAGGGCTTCCGTCTGCACCCGAGTTGGCTAAAGACTTTATCCGCCACATCTTCCGTCTTCATGGTCTGCCTCGTCACATTGTGTCGGATCGTGGGGTACAGTTCACCTCACGTTTCTGGAGAGCCACTTGTAAGTTGCTAGACGTCACTTTGGATTTCTCCTCCGCTTACCACCCGCAGTCCAATGGACAAGTCGAGCGAATCAATCAGAATCTGACCAGTTATCTCCGGCATTTCGTTAATGCCCACCATTCTGACTGGGTGGATCTCCTGCCTTGGGCCGAATTCTCTTACAACAATCACGAGAGCGAATCTTCCTCCAAATCTCCGTTTTTTGTAGTCTTTGGTCAACACCCTCGGATCCCTGTTCCTGTCTCCATCTCTGTGGACAATCCAGCTGCGGAATCTCTGGTTAACGAGTTTTCCTCCTTATGGGAGAGTACCCGGTCCGCACTCATTCTGTCATCCGAGCGCATGAAGAAACATGCTGACAAAAAACGTCTGGATCCTCCTCAATTCCGTCCTGGGGATAAGGTCTGGCTTTCGTCCAAGTATGTCCGGCTCAAGATTCCTTCATACAAGTTAGGTCCTCGGTTCATCGGTCCTTTTGAGATCATCAGTCAGATCAACCCGGTGTCCTATAAATTGAAACTCCCGGCCAATTTGCGGATTCCTAACTCCTTCCATGTATCTCTCCTCAAACCGGTGGTACTTAACTCTTTTGTCAAGTCTACAGGTACACCTCCTGCTCCAGTGTCTGCTGAAGACGAATTTGAAGTAGAGAACATTCTGGCCACCAAGAGGGTAGGAAGAAAGACCTACTTTCTGGTGGATTGGAAGGGGTTTGGTCCTGAGGAGAGAACGTGGGAGCCTCGGGAGAACATCCATGCCCCTCTCATCCTAGCTAAATTTCTTTCTGGCCTAAAAAAGGGGGGGCCTAAAGGGGGGGGTACTGTAGCGCCGGCGTCCTCTGCCAGGCAGGGACGCTGTTCCCCTGCGCCAGCGTCCTCTGCCAGGCAGGGACGTCGCTCCCCTTACCCTCACACAGCGTCCTCCTTCCGCCCTGCTGGGGCTGCGCGCTCCTTCCCTGCCACTGGGCTTAGGGCGCGCGCGCGTGCACACCCCCGCTCTTAAAGGGGCCGAGCGCATCTTTCAAAAAAGGTCCCCGGCCAATGCCGGTGGACTCCACCTTATATAAAGCACCTCCCCCTTAATGGAGGTGCCCGAGCAATGTTGTTGTTGCACTGTTTAACTCTGCTTCAGCCCTCAGGGTCCGTTACCAGTTACCTGCCTGTTTCCTGCCAGTTTCCTGTCTGCTACCTGCCCGCAAGCCTGCCTGGTGGTTCGGCCGTCACATGCGGTGACCATCGGCAACTCCAGAGACTCTCGCCTGCTCACTTGGGGGCGCTCATCAGCCATCTGCCTGCAAGCCTACCTGGAGGTTCGGCCATCACCTGCGGTGTCCA